>CAXHUQ010001041.1:0-2500 GCA_964020085.1 Micromussa lordhowensis
ATTTTTGCTTCGATTGAGATGTGTCCTGATCTTACTGCCATTCACTGATGATTGTAATGTTTACTTTGTGTGGTGAGTAAACTTTTTTACTTTTACTAGGCTTTTGTACATGATGCTTTTGTTTCCCCACTAAAATGCTCCACCTTAATGCTCCAATTCTCCCACTAAAATGCTCGGTCTCCCCGAAAAAAGTCACTAAAATGCTCGGAAAACGGTCATTATACAAACGGTTTTTTAATTAATTTCAACATTTTTAACATCATGTGACTGTCAACACTTACAAAAACGTACAAGTGTTGCAAGCAGCAACAACTTATAACAAGTTCATAAATACAGCCAAAAAAACATAATCCACGAAATCATCTGAGGTTAAGGCGGGGGTCCACCTGAAAGCCGTATTTTGGCTTGGTATTATGTTGTTAATGCAAATATCTCGTTTACGTTTCAAGCAATCAAGAATCTGTTCACTCATTACACACATCTATGTTTTGCGCCGTTTTGTAAATTTTTTGGTGATTTTTAGGTTTATTTGGAGACAGATAGTTTTTCTCAAAGGATTAGTAAAATTTATGGAAATAGGAAATTTTGAAGATTTGGTGTCGTTTTAAAATTAGAGTTTGAAGTTAAAAATTGATAGATACACATGGTGGTGTTCCATAACCTTTTCTCCCCCTTTCAATCTCTCTTTAAACTTCCTCAAATTTCACTTTAATTCAGGTAAACCCCCACCTTAAAGGAGGACAATTTCGAATATTCCTGACATTTAAACCCAGGTTTTTTTATGCCAGATATATTAATCTGATATCGATACAAGTTAAAACGCGTGTTTTAACATGTTTGTTTAAGGGGAAAAAAAAAACGAAAAATAATCCAAACAAAATGCTCCTCGTTCTCTGCTCTCCCCTACCCCCCTCATGGGGTAGAGTTAACGGGAGCAGAGTCTCTGCAGAGTCCCACCCTCACCGGTCCACCCGCACGAGGAGCCTCCAACACCCCTTCGATGCGACTAAATTTAAATAAGAGGTGAAATGCTCTTTGCCTCCCTTTTGGGAGGCATTTCTTAGACTCGCACGAGGCGAAGCCTCGTTTTGGCGCTAAGCTTATTGTTGTCCTATAATGCCATGCAATCGCTGTTTTCATATCTAATCGTGACAGACGCGTTAAATTTGTGATTTTCTTCACATCTATTAGCTTGACAGTAGCTACAGCTTGAAAAACCTTGAAAACTTCTCTTAAGCCGAGACTAGCTCTTCAAACGTAAAACCGCTGACTTGTCCTCAGTCTCTACTCAGCTTTTCAGGGTGGCATTTGCTGTTTTTGTGAATTTTGAGTTTTAGTCTTCATTTTCTCTAAGAAAAATAATTTCTTTTTTAGTTTCTCGAAAAAAAAATTCCGGGAAAATGCCACTGAAATGCTCGAATAATGCTCAATGCTTTTGCCTCACTAAATGCTTGAAAAAATGCTAGCATAATGTACAAAAGCCTAACGTTTACTTTATTAAATTAGTTATTTAATTGTTTAAATACCTCCCTAATTATTTAATTAATTAATTTAAACTAAGAGAAATTAATTAATTAATTATTTGAAAAGCAATTTTAATTTAATTAATTAAATTAAAATTGATTAAAAAATACGGTTATTTTTACTTCTTCCTAGCTGGCAAAAACGTAATGTAAACATTGCTGGGAAAACCAGCCTTTCATAACTTGTGCTGGCTGGGTAAAAGCAACCCCCAAACTGCTCCTGGCTGGCTACTTTATTTAGCTATCGTCCACTAGCTGGCTGTGCGGAGCGGATATTTATTTCCCACGGTTGTTAAATATTAACTATTTATCTCTTATTAGATGTCAATTAATAGTTTCGAGCAACTACGAGTCAATTTTGAAAATTTTCCCGTTGGGCACTCCTGAAAAGTGGTGTTAAAATGGCCCATTCCCAACTTTTTACGGTGCCTTATGCTCACGCGCCAAATTAAAATATTGTACATTTTTATACCTAATCTTGGGGAAATCTAACTTTTTGTTAAAAAAGAGCTGTTTCAGCAAAACTAAGGCCCATTTAACACTATGCCAGCCAAAAAAACTGATTTAACTGTGTGATTTAAAGGAGATTTCCGTTTCTTGCTTTTTAAACGATTTGTCTTATTTTCGGTGCATGACTGGGGAAATTAGCGGAAAGAACAATATACATGAATAAACGAGACTTAAGGTAACTTATATTAGCTTTGCTTTTTGTTTCATAATTTAATCTGATCAGGTATAAAATCAGTAGAATGTTCAGCACCCTCACAGACACGCAGTTACTCTCTCGTTTTGGGAATAATATCTGGCCCCTCCGTTTTCCCCACAGGTATCTAGGGTGTGGTCATCTCTTTTGTTAAATGATATAAGGGTAACGCCCACGGTAACATCATGTTATGGGCTAAGCAAACTCTCTGGCTAGGAGGTCTTGTATGAAACGTGAAATTGCAGCTCGCAGGCTGTAGCCATCCTTCCTCTAA
>CAXHUQ010001041.1:5000-12000 GCA_964020085.1 Micromussa lordhowensis
CATTACTTCGAACAAACATGGGTCATCCTCAGTCAAAACGTGATTTTCCTTTGTTTTATTCCGTGGGATGCCTGTAAGGCAGGCCACGGTAAGGTTTCGGGAGGATTTTGTCGACGCAAAACGGCAAATTTGATTGACAGCTGAAAGTATTTTAATTTCCAAACATTGTGCGATTCTGGCAAGGACTGTAATTTCCAAGCATGATTTCTGCGGTTCTTGCAAGGAGAGGAAATAAACATCAACAGAAAGTAATTTTAGAAGGCATTTCGACATTGTGTTTTGAATTGAGCAGTCCGTTCTGTGTTACGCACCGGGATCGAGTTCACTGTTCAGTCAGCCTGCCGAACGAACCAACGAGTTCAGGCACCAAACCTGCGTGTTCATCCGGCCAAAGTCCCTAACTGCTTAGTCTAAACAAGAAGTTTGAAGCAACTTTGAAACACGATATTCATTGCATCAGTGTATATTCACAAATCAAGGAGTCTATCACGGAAAACATCGACACATCAATGAGATGCAAATAAGTGGAGGGGTATTCAGCGATATTTACATGTAAACCTCGAGAATTTTACTCTATCGAAATTTTCGCAGTTCAATCCATGAGTCGACAATCATGCTACGTGATGTGTAAAGTTTTGTGTATTTTGCCCAAGGATTCTTGCTGACATTGAGCTTACCTGTTTACCAGCATGTACATGTAAATAGTGTTTGCGAGAAGGTTTATTCCATCCGATGTTTATTTTATTTCATATTCAGTGTTCCATTGTTAGCAAATACAAAGGGAAAGATGTGTTAAGAAGAATTCCTCATGCTTCTGATGGATGGAAACTTAATCCTTTCCCTATCTTGAATAAACAAGGACACATTATCGAGATGTCAATGGGAATATATCAGTTGCGTTACGTTTTTCTCTTACGCAAGTGAGCCTACTTCAGTTCTTTTCTCATACAAAAAACTTCTAATTATATAACAGACAATCAGTATTTTAGCATCTTAATGTTTTGGCAGATTCGTTACGTTAATTCACGGCAATACAGCCCTTCAAAATATTTTAGTCTTCAACTAAGTAAAACGTTGCGTTGCCATTTATGTTTTAAGATTTTCAGGCAGTTCTCGCGATCTCAACATATAAACAAATATAGCCTCAAAAAAAATTTCATTTTTCACGTTGCAATCTTACTTGTACCAGAAATTTTCCACCGGCCTACGCTATTTTCCACTACAAGCACCGTGACAGTTTCTTCAACACTTTCTTCAGTGATTTTTTATGCAACGCTCCCTAGCCCAAGCATCCCACGGAATCGCCTTTTGGCGTCTTGTTACACTATCTTTTCAGTTTCAAGTTGATAGCGTCGACGTTATCAGTTTGCGTGTCATATTCTAACTGTATTCTTCGGCATCAGTGATCAAAGGCGCTTTAGACCGTGTCCATAGATCACTAGCTAGGCAGCCGATACTAGCTTTTTTCTTCTCAACTGTGAACCGGCGATTGCCTGTGTTGGTGGAGCCAGCCATTGAGAAAGTCCCGTTTTCATGCGTCAATGCTTTTAGACTGAGGAGATCCAAGCGAAGCAGCCTGCTTGTGCAAAGTTCCAAGATTGGGACAAAATATTGTCTGTGTTCTTTTTTGGCAAAATTATCCTGTTTAAGATGGACAGTACAATACTAGCGCATTGACCTCAATGACTTCAGTTGTGATCATTTAATGTTGGAATTAGTGGCGATCGCCATTCGGTAGTCCATCGATTTTTGTGTCGAGATTCATTTTGTTTGTTGGTCTTCCTTGATTGCTAGTTTTAGTTTTGTTAAAAGTTTGCTTACATGATCTTGTGAGAATTATTTTTTCAGATTCGATGGTATTTTCTACTTAAAAGGTTAGCTTCGATTCATTTGTATTTGTTGTGTCTTTGAGTTGGCAGAAGTAGAATGTTTACTGACATCCGTGGAGTTGTTGATTCGACTTAATGCTCAGACAAAAAGTACGAAACTATTCCATAAACTTGGTAATTTGGACAAATGTTGTAAATCATTAACAATTAAGTGAGTTTTGTAGAGACATGAATGATCATCGCAGTTACAACACAGCTTGTCATTTATAAGAATAATATTTTTTTTCCTTCCGAGGCTGAATATTCTTATTTTTCTTCCGATTTTAGGCTGGATAGTTCGCGTGAATATTCTTAGATTATTGCTTTATGTATCCGAATGCCTTTGGTGTCTGGATGATCGCGTTAAAGTACTTTTAGAGCATGTCTGCAGGCATTAAAGCCTCATATCACACACACAACTTCTTGCATATACATCTTTAGTATAATTTCAGAGTTGAAGAGCAAGTTTCCAGCAGTCTGATTGGTTGAGCGATTCGTACTATGACGTTATATTCACCGCGCTACGCGGCGAATATAACTCTCAACCTTTTGTTTTCAAAAACAAAATGGCTGTGAGCCGGTTTGCCCAAGTTTCCGACGAGGAAATATCCGAAATGTCGTTTCCTCTGTTCTTCAACTCTGAAATTATACTAAAACAATTATTCGCCTCAGGCTCGGTGAATATTGTCGAATAATCCCCGAGACGAAGTCGAGGGGATTATTCGACAATATTCACCGAGCCTGAGGCGAATAATTGTTAAATATCATTAGCATCGTTGCTTTTTGGCTTGTTTTGCCGTTTAGAGAAGGAATATTTTTATACGGTTTAAATAAAAACGTAATAATTGTGTTTTATTTATTTGTTTTATTTACAAATTTTGAACCGTGACACAAAATTATATTCTTTCTTCAAACTCTCAGCCTCGGGTATATTCTTGAAATGTTCGTAAAATGTCGTAAATCTCCGCCTCCATGTTCCAGTAAAACAAAGTTCTTATAACAAAATAAAGAGTGTATTACACTGAATTGCTATGAATGAACAGAAAAAATCACAACTGGAAAGTCAGTCTTTGACAGGGCCTATCAAGAGCAAATGGTGTAAGTGGAATAGAAGACAATCGACTTGAGTAAATGGGACCAAGATCTTATAAGTTATGGTCACTGATTATTCATTTGCATGAAAAACATTTTTACTTCTAGCAGGAACACCATTTGCTTGTTTTCTTTCTGCTATGGCCATCAGAGTTGTATGATAATAGCATTGAACGGGGTTTTGTCTGCGCTTCCGACCCAATTTGTCTTGGGTCGGTCGACATAAGTGCAAGTCGTCAATATCATTTTGTATTAGCCTGCATTTCGCACCCGGCTTTGCTAATTTTCTGTACGAAACGGCTGTCGGCAGCCCTCGCTGATTAACGAAGAAACATTTATCGTATTTTCGATCAGAGAGAGAGACCAGGCTGACAACTTGTGCTTGCGCGTCCGTACTTGAACACACAAAGATAGAAAATAACTACGTACAATTAAAATGCAACGATACGTTTTTTCGTAGTCGGTCATTTAGCTTATTTAGCCCTAAATTGAATGGAATAATATGCGACTTACATCGCTATTTAAAGAAAAATCTGCACCTAATTCGTTCTGTTGGGGGATTGGATCCAAAATGCTGTTTATGTGAAAATAGTTGACTTGTAAAAACAAAAGCATTAAGTTTGCGAGTCGAGTTTACAATATCCACGAGTTATGGAAAGAATGGTTAGTAAATTACTTTGCTTCACTGAGTCAGGATTCAGGGACGCCAGCCGAGCGGTTTAGTGAAGTCATGGTAAGGAACATCTTTGTGCGGAAGCAGCTATAATGCAAAACAAAGTTTGTGACGCAGCAGCAGTACAGCATCGTTGAAAGAGATTTCAAAACTTCTTTTATTTAAATTACGAGCATGGCCCATGTACATACTAAATTCAGTAAAGGTTGAAGTAAGACAATCGCGTAACACTTAAAAGTTTCATTTTCAATCTCATAATTATTGATGTCAACGTTTGCGCCCTCTCTTGGCAGACGATGACAAATATGTTTGTTTACATCTATATGAAAGCAAAGTCGGTTACATGGCGCTGAAAACCACCCACACTAGCCATTTCTAACGGAACAAGAGTTCTTCTTTTTTCTATTTTACTTCCATGCGGTCTTTCTAGCGAAATCGGACATCACGATCTGGCACAAATCTATTTGTACACGCGATTCAGAAGAAACAATTTAAATGAAAACTGAATTCCACTAAATTTTTACCAGCTGGTCATCAATGACCACAATTACTTATGATAACGGAGCCAACCATGTTAGTATATGGCCGTGGTAAACATATTTTATGCTTAATTGAAGATATTTCTAAGATTGTGCTTTCATTCCCGAATTGATCTTTTCCTGACAAGACCTTCGTTGTAAGTTGCCCTTTTGAAGAGCATGTCCACCAGAGGACCAGGCAGAGGTGATACATGCCATCTCACCGATTTCAGTGAAACTTGGCCAGATTGAAGGCCATATCCAATAAGTCAAAGAGCCAAAACGGTTTCACAATTGCAATTTTCCGGGGGGAGTTACACCACCCTTAGGTTTTTTCGCATAAATTTGTTTAAATACTGCCTTAAATAAGGGTAAAAGTAAGAGGCTCTTACACCTAAACAATTCATCCATTTCCCGTGTGGCTGCACATGAGTGTATATACATCCTTCGTAAGTTATTTACGGGAGTTTCATGTAATTTGATTGATTGCCTGTCAGTCAATGTAAGTTGATAACTACCCCTCTAAAATGGAAGAGCAAAGTAAGGTGGTTTTGAGGTCAAATATCTCCAGTGGCCAAGTCCCTCCCAAAGAGATAGCTATATCACGGTTCAGTTCCACCTTTGGCCTATACAAATCATTAAAAAAAAAATTGGGATCTGCTAATTTTTGTTCGCAGGTCGAGCTCAAACCCTGCACATCTTGCTAAATTAATTTGCTAGTTTAATGACTAACATCGTAAACGTTCCTTCATACACCGCACCCACAGATAAGCCATAACCTCAAGATGGAATCTTAAATATTGAAAAGTAACAAAAAGACAATAAATTTTTAAGTTCAAGTGAAGTTCTAATTGGTATAAAAATAAAGACAAACAAACGCAGTTTCAGAACAGTGATACAGCCGTTGTTGCGAATCTTCATATGCATTTAAAAGTTTTTAGATAACAAACTTCCACTTATTGTACCTTCTCGTCTTCCTAATCCACTCTTCATAAACTTGAGATGCTTTCTCGATAACAGTATCCTGATTATCGCTTCCTCGGAACACATTTCGTACGCCATATTACAGCGCTGATTATATTACCGTGAACACCTAAAATATGTCTGGAATGTTTATTGTGTTGTAACCAATCACATGCGAGATCTTCACACCACAGAAACCACAGGCAACGAACCGTTTCCTTAATCGGCCACGGAACAAATTATTTTTGTTTTGTTTAAGATACAAACTGTCTTATTAGGAATTTAAAACGCCGCTGTTCCCCAAGATCAGTGCTGAGGACCGCATCCAGGTCATCGTTTGAGTTTTTAGAAGCCAGCGCGACGCGACGGCGACTTGGACCAGCTTTCCGTGTAACAACATCACATGAAGATAAAAAAAAACAACAATCGTGATTAGCAAAATCCTTGCCAATATTTTTTGTAGAACAAGGGTTGATTTGTGTGGGCTAACAATTGAACCCTCGAACTACTGTGCCGGCAGAAGTTCCTTGATCGCAAGATCGCAAACTGGAAAGACCGCCGAAATTTGCAATCAGGCGTAACTAATTATTCTGATTTCGATCGTTACAAAAAGTTTGAAAATTCGCACGCCAAACCGTCGCGTGCGTCCGCCGGCACATCGGCTTTGTAATTTATTTCAAAATCGCTCAAACCTGTATTTTTCGCTATTATAGCACACACTGCAAACAAATGGGAAGGAAAAGTAATTGTTTACTTGCTTGTAAAAAGACTGAATGTTAAAACAAAACGAAAATAATTTGTTCCGTGGCCGTTAGGAAACCATTCGTTGCCTTGTGGTTTCTGTGGTGTGAAGATCTCACATGTGATTGGTTACAACACAATAAACATTCCAGACATATTTTAGGTGTTCACGGTAATATAATCAGCGCTGTAAACGATACGAATTTCTGCTTAGTAGCCAAGCTTCGAAACATGGAGAGGAGTCTGGGCATCACAACGCGTAAGAATGGAATACCTGGATACTCAGTAAATCGGTTTTTTGTGTTCAGATCTAGCAACTCTCTAGAAGATAACTTGGTAATAATTTTGTAAAACTTATATTGGTAGCAGTTGACGCACAATGTGGGTAAACACTGAATGGATGAAACGTGACATCAGAGGGGTTTCGACAAAACACTGACCCCTGGACAACTGACCCCCTACTTACCTCCTTTACCGACCCCCTCTAATATTCACGTTAAAGCCGACTTAGCTACGAAAAAAATTTTTTTTTCAATACTGTGCAAAGTGTTATTACGCATACATATAACGCGTATGAGCCGAGCAATAAATTTTCAGATGATTTATATCGTTAAACACGTTCACTGGGCGACTTCACTTGAGAACATCACAGCATAAAACAAAATAAAATGGTAGCATTTTCCAAAAAATCCACTAATTCAAGTTCTGGTGGGCAAAAAAAAAAAAGGATTGAAAGGGGGAAATAGTTTACCATTCCTACTGCAAACACTGATGCGTCAACCGGTTTGTTGCTTTGTTTACTTTTTGGAGCAAATATAATTATTTAGCGTCACGAAATATCACAGTTCATGTTTCACCGATGTTTGTCAACTTTAACAATTTCATGATCCTGGTCTTGGAACAAAAAAATTAACCTGAAAAGAATTCAGAAACTATTATTGCAATAAACCGAGAAAGGAAATTACAAACTGAATCTAGTATTTGTAGTTACAGTCCATTTTCAGCTTTAATAAAACACTTTCTCGCCTTACTTATTTCAAAGTACATTATCTTTCTTTAATTTAACAGCATTTTTAACCACTATTATTACATGTAGATATATTTTCGAGAGATTGTCCTTGAAAGTAGTATCTAAAAACCTCAGC
>CAXHUQ010001042.1:0-22500 GCA_964020085.1 Micromussa lordhowensis
GCGTTTCCATACAACAACAACAACATTTTATTGGTATTCCCACATAGAGATGGTATTACCTAAAATAGCAACTAATATAATACTAATCATTTTAAACTAAATAAGATTAAAAGTTTCCCTTATATTCAATGCTTCATAAACAAAGTAACCTAGTTTCTTACAGACGAAAGAATCAGAATTATTAAACAGGAATATAGTTTTTTCAGTATCGTTCAGAAGATTAAATGATGGATATTTAAGTACAATGTCACTTGTTATTTGTTGCCTAATAGTTCTATAACAATCACAATGAAATAGGAAATGATTTTCGTTCTCAATTTGGTTAGAGCGGCAGTGTTGACAAATCCTAAGACATTCAGGTAACTTAGGTACACAGTGTCGTCCAGATTCGATTCTAAGATTGTGATTGCCTGAGCGTAATTTAGCTACAGCTCGTCTATGCCTCAGGTTCTTTACTTGTTTTAAATAATGAGATTTGCTTACATCTGTTTTAAATATAGAGTAGAAACATAACTTCTTATTAGAACGGATTAACTCGAGCTGATGTCTTTTTAGATTGTTTGAGATGTGATGCTTTATTTTTTGTAAATTATTTTTAATTGTTGGTATATCATTAGTTTGCATGATTGTTTTGTTGTACGTTTGATGCTGAATGTCTATATAATTATGTATAATTTCATTAACCGTTAACATAAAAGATGTTTTTGCTTCGGTTGCTAATTGACTGGAAATGATTAAGCATTGTTTGGCAATACTGTTTTCTGGAAGAGATTCAAGATGTATCCAAAATTTAATTATTCTTAATGAGATATTCAACTTTAAAGAAAGTCGTCCAGTTTCATTACGAGCTACCACATTAGGTGCTCTTTTATTAAGGCCAAGAAAATATTTGTAGAATTGTATGTGTAGCCTTTCTACTGGGTCTTTTTCCCATTTTTTGATGTTCATGTTATCATAAGCTCCCCAAATTTCAGACCCGTATAAAAGAATGGGAAGAAATAAAGTATCAAATATTTTATTACATGTATTGATAGGTAGTTTATTAAAGTCAAGATAACGTTTAGAAGCAAATATTGATCTTCTGGCTTTTTCAACCAAAACTTTTTTGGAATTAGCAAAACTACCATTTGTGCTGAAATTAATGCCAAGGTAACTGTACTGTGAGGCCTTATCAATTGGAGTTCCATTTAAAAAGAAAGAGAATTTATCACGTGTTGATTTGCGATTTTGTTTTTGAAAAATGAGTGTTTTTGTCTTTTTAAGATTAATTTTTAGTAGCCATTTCTCGCTATAATTGTGGAGGATATTTATTTGTTTCTGAAGACCAGCGGCACTTCTTGATATTAAGATTAGATCATCTGCATAGAATAAACAGTTGACAGGGAGCCCATTTGGTAAAGTAATTGAGTCTGTGTCACGTGAAGATTCTAGTAAGCGGGGAAATTCATCTAGATATAAATTGAACAATAAAGGAGAGAGGATACACCCTTGTCGCACTCCTCTGTCATAATCAAAGAAGGAACTTCTCTTGTTACCGTTTTTTACAGCACATTTAGTCTTTGAATACATATCAGAAATTAAATGATAAAATTGTCCACCTATGTTGTGTAATAATTTGTGTAACAGACCATCATGCCAAATAGAGTCGAAAGCTTTTTGAAAATCTACAAAGCAGCAGAATAATTTTCCCTTGTTTGCATTAGTGACATATTTATCAATAAGTGTTCTTAGCGAGAAGATGTGATCTGATGTTCGGAAACCTTTGAGGAAACCGATTTGAGAGGGATGTATTGAACTGTGATCTTGGAGGTAGTTAAGTAATCTATTATTTAAGACAGCGGAAAATAATTTGCCTAAGCAACTAGTGACACAAATGCCTCTATAATTTGAAGGATCAGATTTATTTCCTGACTTGAAGATAGGACTTATAAGCCCAGTAGACCATGAATCTGGATAGCTTCCTTTGTTAAGTATGAAATTGAATAATTTTGTTAGCGAAGTGGTCAAATATTGGGCTCCACTTTTCAACATTTCGTTCCTTATTCGATCAAGACCAGCTGCTTTCTTATTTTTAAGCCTTTTTATTGATTGTTTAACTTCTTCCTCAGAGAAAGGTTTATCTAGAATATTAAGTTGTGATAGTGTTGTTTTTTTGTGTTCTAACTCTTTCATTATTTCTTCTTGCTTCTTGAGTAGATTTGCACTTGGTTCTGAATGTAATTTTTGAAAATGATTATACAGTTTGCGCATAGGAACAGTCGAATCAAGTGAACTTTCTACTCGGCAAAGTAGATAAGCTATTAATCTCCTATAATATCACCAATTCTTGACTGTTTTTATGCAATAGTTTTGATTTTATTTTTTCGTTGCGTGACAGTGAAAACCAGCAATACGTACTACTTGATTAGTTTACCACATAGAATGTAGGGTATCAATTTCGCTTCGCCATGTGCTCTGAGTTCAAATGCTTACTCATCAAAATTCCTCTAGGTGAAATGTTTGAAGCTTAGACTGCATTCCCTGTGCATGAAAGTTTACAATAATCTGGGTGGTAAACTGGTGTATAATCTGGGAAAAGACGTAAGGATTTGCAGCTAGAGTCGACCAGAATCAGTCGAACTACTCATGACCCACTAATGTCTTTCAGATCTACGATCGACGAGCACTAATTCCATTTGAGCATATAGTAAAACTCCAGAACTTGAAAGCTATAAAGCCGACCACGCTCGTATAAAACATAGCGAAGTTTCAATTTATACGACGAGTTTCAACAGACGACGAAATAGCCTGCGAAAACAGTCGTCCTTCCGTATAGCAGGGCTGCGTCGAGAGATTCTTGTATTTAGCTTATCGATCGATTAGTTTCCTTGTTTAAGTCAAAGCAGTTTCATATTAATCTTACCTTTTCTAGTAGGTTCAGTTGTAGGCTTGCCTTCGGAGGAAGGCAAAAATAGCGCCAAAAAGAAACAGTAGTACATGGCGCTAATCGCCAAACAAGGGAGACTATTACGTGACTATCCCGATCTCGTGATAGTGATTGAATCAATAATGACGTCAACCAACAATAGGCCCTTTGCAGGATCCGGTCACATGGCACGGAATAAATTACGCCGGGACGCAAATGACGTAGTCTGAATTTCAGCCGTCTCTTCCCTTTACCCCGAGTGGCGCGCGGGGACAAATCGTGCCACATCCTAAAAGCCACTGAACGGCAGAAACTCACCCAAACTCCCGAGAGACAGTATTTTACAAAATATACATTTACTCGAAATATATTTCAGTGGGAGTCGAATCAAGTCAAAACCGAAACATGGCATGTTTATGTCCGCGGCCGGAACATGTCAGGGACGTGACAGATTTGACAGCTAGCGACAACACGCCACCACGTGCAGATAAAATTTGCGTCCAAGATCGCAAATCATCGATTCAGTTTTCACGGAGTATGGTGTTTAATTGCCCTCCCTGAGAGGGAAGTTTAATTCAGACAAATCTCTGGTTTGTCATGGTTTGCCTATTCGAATGAGCGGATCCTTCGGTTTGGTCATTAGGGAGTTTTAGCAAATCACGACGGCGACGGCAACGAGAACGTCAGCAAACAAAAGGTTAATGAGCAAAACAATGGTTCTGCACGTGCGTTTTGATTCTTTGTACATTTCTTTGCCGTCCTCTGCAAAACAACAACGTGAAATGACCAAATTCTACGTATTTTGGAGTACGAGAACCGCAATGGCTAATTTCTCGTGTCTTCCTTTGGAATTGAACGCTGTCATTACATATTTAGCCTGAGCAGGATTTTAGACCGATAGGCGAACTGAACAGATCTACACAGTTGCGACTTTCGAGGGTAAAATATAAATACTTTTTTCACAAGGCGTCGTTCTCGGCGTCGCCGTAGTCAATGCTAAAACTCCCTATTGTTGCTAAAGAAGACGATCCAGCCTCGTTCCCAGGGTCCTGTCCTTCCCGTCCCCAGGAGCGAGAGAGAAGGGAAGGAGAGGACCCTGGGAACGAAATTGAGGACGATCAGGAAAAGTAAATTTGTTCCATGGGGTTTAAAGTGAACATATTGTCAAGTTTAGAGCTATATGCAATCGAGGTTACGAACTTAACTTCCTTAAAACCCAGATACGACGTGCAACTGACATTTCTCGGAACGACGCTCTTAAACCCAAACCTAAACAACAGACAGATACTGTTCCGTTCGTCATTACCTATAATCCCGCTTTACCTAACATATCCCGTATAATTCACAAACACTCTGACGTGCTTTATTCATCTGATCGCTGTAAATATCCCTTAAGTAGACTTAAGTAGCCTTCCGACGTTGTAAAAACATTAGTGACATTCAGGTTAGAGCTAAATTGCCGGAACCTACTAATATAACACCGACCAATCTAGGTCTCCATCCGGCTCGTTCCGGTGCAATAAAACTAGTTGCACCGTCTGTCCTTTTATTGAGCATGGCCGTAATCAATATAGTTTTTATAGGACGGGACAAACGTTTGAAATCAAATCACATATTACTTGTGAAACCTCTAATGTTATTTACATGATTCAGTGCACTAAACGTGATGATGTAAGTATCTATGAAATAATTCATATATTTGAACTGCGGTCATAGATGAAAGTGAAGAATGATCCTCGCAGTGAATTTTCCAATTTAAGCAATTGGAAAGAAGAAGCCTGAAAAAAATCAGGGCTTCAACGGGATTCGAACCCGTGACCTCCGCGATACCGGTGCGATGCTCAGGCTTCTTCTTTCCAATTGCTTAAATTGGAAAATTCACTGCGAGGATCATTCTTCACTTTCATCTATGACCGCAGTTCAAATATATGAATTATTTCATAGATACTTACATCATTTCACTCCTTACGGGAAGATATGAACTCAACAAATTGGCCTCGCTCCCAATGTGTGGCTTCATAGCTCAGTTGGTAGAGCATCGCACCGGTATCGCGGAGGTCACGGGTTCGAATCCCGTTGAAGCCCTGATTTTTTTCAGGCTTCTTCTTTCCAATTGCTTAAATTGGAAAATTCACTGCGAGGATCATTCTTCACTTTCAACTAAACGTAATCTTCAGCGCTCGAACTAGTCGTGACTCTATCACTAGTATCAGAAAGGCTCGTGAGGCATTCCTCATACACGGAGGAAAAACACTGGAGCCTGTTAAGAGAAGAGATGAAATGTAATTTAATTTAGCTACCTTTTAATTTTCTTTTGTTTATTTTACCTTGTTGTCATGTGTTATCTTTTATGCATTTCCTTTTTGTGCCTAGTGCTCGTAGAGCTCAAGGCACTATGTTATCGTGCATACGTGTGCGTCCGTAACACATGCTGTTCGTGTATTATGTCATGAAGTGTCCTCCCTTTAAGGTTTTTTTTTGGCGACGTGTAATATACCATGAAGTGTCCCCCTTCACTTCATAGAGGCCTTTTGCTCATAGAGCTCAAGGCACCATGCCATCGTGCTTACGGTTGTGTGCGTAACTCGGCATTTTGTGCCTAGTGCTCGTAGAGTTCAAGGCACCATGTTATCGTGCATATATGTGTGTCCGTAACTCGTGTTTCTCTCGTATTCTTTCGCCAACAACTCGAGACCACTTTCGAGCTGTGTTCGTTTGATTTTCGTATCCCGAGAAGACATGGCGTAGATGGCAACTTTTTGCTACGATCGCTCCATGTGCTTATGTTGCACGTTTGTTCAACGACGTTGGTAAGTTTTCTTTGTTTTGATTTAGGCAAGATGTAACTCAGCTGTCGTCGAAATGACCTTTTTCGAATAGTTTTTGCCTGTGAGTAAATAAAAATATCTGATTACCATCACGCCAAACGCACCCTATGCAAACAATGTAATCTGATTCGCTGACTTCGCAGGGATATATAACTTCTCCGTTAATTTAAGATTATAGCTCCAAACATCGGCAAAAGTAAAATCTATTCCTTAACATTCCAGCTTCATAGTGTTAAAATTTGCGTGAAATCGAACAAAACCAGCACTAATAAGAATTTTTTGTCACCCATCTGTCAACACTTGCAGGCAACCGAAATACACAATACATATCCCGACGTTTTGGTCAACAAAATCCAGAATTATGACCTAGAAGGTGAAAGTTGAATGGGAAGATCTTTTTCGAACTATTCTTAAGTGATTCAGACGAAAAAATGATGTTGGCGGGCTACTAAAGACACAAAAATGAAAACAGAAATAAGCTTATTAGACATCTGTCACCCTGTCAACACTTGCAGGCAAGCGAAATACACAATACACATCCCGACGTTTTGGTCAACAAAATCCAGAATTATGACCTAGAAGGTGAAAGTTGAATGGGAAGATCTTTTTCAAACTATTCTTAAGTGATTCAGACGAAAAAATGATGTCGGCGGGCTACTAAAGACACAAAAATGAAAACAGAAATAAGCTTATCAGATAAGCCGATAATTATTCAAAATTCGATCAAATAAACATTCCTCTGCAGCATTTTCAAGATTTCTACACCGAGTATAACCCAGAAGACTTGATACTTACTTATTTCCCAATAAAATTTCTTGTTATTGTTGTATCATGTAGTCAATGCGCATGATACTAGTTTTCATATCACTAGGCACATGTAGTCAACGACTGCCTATTTTTTTTTTATGTTACACATCACGTAGCCTTTTTATGTCATTTCCGGTAAATATAAAGATCTTTACCTCCATTCAATAAACCTGAAGAAGGCTGGTGGTGTTGGCCAGCCGAAATATTGTAACAACGCCTATTTTCACGTTGTCTTGACCAACCTTTACAGTACATTTTTTAAGGTTTTTTGGTCTGGTCACGATCTATTTTGATCCAACGTAGAGCAAGTTTTGATCGTACACGGTTTTTGCAGTGGTTTAATCCTTAAAAAGTCATGAATTACTGTAATGTATTTTTGATATGACGGGACTCGTGATGCATGAAGCTCGAAGTCGTCGCTAACTAAAAATAGAGACAACTAATCGATTCATGAGAAACGGGACTGTTCTTTAGCGCAAATTCATGTTTTGCTTTTTCTTCGTGACAATATCCCAGCTTATGAGATTTCCCGAATTAACCGGGAGAAAACCTGTCTAAATACAAACACTGAACCTTGTAATTGTAAGGTTCGAGATTTTGCTATCGCTTTACGGGCCCGAAAAGATTCCGGGGCTTTCGAGAAACTGGTCTCTGGACGTTTAAATTTTGCGGGCTCATCTTTCATCGCGCAAACGTGTAAAAAGAGCGTTTCAGAGCGTTTTTCTTGTAAAGTTATTTTTTAATCACTATTGGGTACCATATATTAAAGATAATTTATTTTCTTATAAGATCCCGGAAGTTACGAAATGTTAAAGATAATTTATTCTCTTATAAGATACCGGAAGTTACGCGCGAAATGATTGACGTTTTTAGTTGTAATTAAGATCCCGGATTAAAGAAAAGGAGCTTACGCCAAAAAAGTAAAAAAGGTTGTTGTGGTTGATTCGTCTGGGGAATTAAGGAAATTTTGGAGCTTTTTGGAACCTAAGGAGAAACATCATATATGAAATGTTTGTTTATCTTTCCTCACGCGACGCATTGCGTGACAAATTTTCCCGCGCTTTGGGAACCGGATGTGCTAGCAAACATTATTTACAGTGGTCTGCAGCGCTTCTTATTTTGAAGCCCATTATGGCTTTCAAAATACCTCTTCTCGATTCCCTATCACTCGTGAAGGGTTACTTTTGTGATGTTCCTAATTTTCGATGGGCCGATGTCACTGACAAGGACGAAATAGGGAAGGGAAAGTTTTGAGTCCGTGATGAAGGGAAACTACATTCCCGAGAAGAAAACCGTGGTGGTAAAGCGATTTTTCGGCGAGGGAGACTCAAATCTGAAGATCGGATGTTAATATTTTTGTTTGATTTGCTTTAATTGTATTTAATATATGATACTCATAGTAATTACAAAATAAATTTACAAGAAAATTAAAACGCTCTGAAACGCTCTTTTGACACGTTTGTGCGATGAAAGATGAGCCCGCAAAACTTAAACGTGTTACAAAGAAGACACTAAAATAGTTCATGCACAACGTTTCAGGTACTCTAGATAAGGTGTGATGAAACATTCTAGGCTGCTAATTTTCAGGATTTGGTCGCCAACGCGTGTTAGGAGCAATAGGCCTTATCACGGTTTCCGACGCCATTTTGACGAGTAGGCAAAGCGGTCAGAAATTACAGTGTTTGTATGGGAATCCGATGGCAAAGAACTTTTTCCAAAATCGAATTTTACGCAATTTGTGAATCGCAATGTTAAAAGAGGGTCGTACAGGGGGGGTCTCTGGCACGGTTCACGAACCGAAAAAATAGGGAATCACGGATCACAGAAGTCTAAATTTCGTTTTCTCGAATCACGAAAATAAGCAAGAATGATACTCGTTTTAACCCATTGACCCCTGGAGCTTTTTGTCAAAAATGAGTTTTTGGACATTTTGGTGGTTTTGAGGCTGGATCTTGGCCAAATTAGCTTTAATCTGGTCAAAAATACAAATGCAACACGACAGCTTGCCGGGAAAACTACAAGAAGTAACTGAGCAGGTACCAGGTACACAATCATGTATTAGCAATTCAACGGGCGATATGATTACGAATGTGGGAAACCTTGTCAACGGCCTTGGAAGAGTAATGGGAGACAAGGACTGGGCACGGTTAATGATAATGGTGAAAGACTGAAAGAAATCTGCGATTTCAATGAAATGGTTATCACCGGAACAGTTTTTCCTCACAAGAAGATTCATAAGCAAACCTGGCTGTCACCCGATGGAAGAACAAAAAAAATCAAATAGATCACGCTCTGGTTATCAGAAAATTTAGAACATCAGTATCATGATTAAAAACACGAGGGCCATGAGGTCAGCAGATGTCGCCAGCGACCATTACCTTGTACGATGAACCATCAGATTAAAGCCCAAAAGAGCACCGGCGACGAAGAGCACCACAAAGAGGCTCGACACACAGAAACTCCAAAACCATGATATGCACAGAAGGTTCACCATACAGCTGAAAAACAAATTCCAGGCACTAGCAGTAGAAGAGCAAATGAGTGATAAAGGAGAAGAACAAGAAGACCAAGTGGAAAGAAAAAACGAGATAATGGAGAAAGCTTATGTCAAAATGGCAGAGGAGGTACTAGGGTACAAAAAAAAAAAAACGAGCCATGGTTCAGTCAGGAGGCTTGGACTTTGGTAGAAAACCATATTAAACAGAAGCTAATCGGTGCAAGATCAGAGAGACCAAAACAGAGATGGCAAAATGAATACAGACAAAAGGACAGGTTAGGGTGTTAAAAGACAGGTTAGGGTGGATAAGAGAAAATGGACTGAAGAGATTGCAAAAGAAGCTGAAAATGCGGCTGAACAACAACACATGAAAACACTGTATACCCTGACCAAAGTATTAAGCAACGAAAGACCAAGGCAGAGTGCTGCAAAACAGGCAAGATCCTTAACGATAAAGAAAGTAAGCTCAGACGATGGTTGGAGCACTTCTCTGAAGTACTAAATAGAGAGAGCCTAGTAATCCAGTAAGTGAAATGGAGATAGAGCTGCCGAATGAAATAGAAGAAATTGGTACATATGAACCCAGCAGAGCTGAGCTGAAGTAAGGAACCAGGAATAGACAACATACAGGCGGAGCCGCTTAAAGCTGACATTGACTATGCTACTACTAAAGTCAAGGAGATTAGTGCGGAGAGACGAGAAGACACCAAGAAAATGGAGGAAAGGATTGATTGTCAAACTGCCGATCGAAAAGAGGAAATCTGAAAGAATGTAAAAACCGGCGTGGAATTACGCCGCTGTCAGTTGTCAGCAAGGTCCTGGGGAGAATTATGACTGACAGGAAACGAACCAGAGTAGAGTCGAAGCTTAGAAAGGAACAAGCAGGTTTTCGACCAGGTAGGAGAACTACTGAGCAAATTTTCATATTGAGAAATATCATCGAGCAGTCAATAGAGTGGCAGTCATCATTGTATTATGTTCCACATAGCACAAAGAAGACAGGTAAGTTGAGTTTAGACGATGCTAATTTTGGTCAAAGGTGATGACGTCAGAAGTAGAAGAAAGGCCAAGGCTCGTCACGGCCGGTTACGGGCGGCACAGGAGTCCATAGGTTAATAACCTGTTCCTGCTCTAGAAAGAGTGTCTGAAGAAAGAAAGATCTTGAAAGGCTAGTTTCAAGGCTCCATATCGCAGGCTAAGAGGACTCGCGTCTCAAAATCACGTAGAATAGAGTGGTGAAATCACGAATATCGGTTAGTAATTCAAGTTGTTCACGGGTCACGCAAAACCTTCAGATCACGGATCACGAAGAATAATTTGCTAAATTCACGTTTCACGGAAAATAAAATCAGCTAATCACGCATCACGAGAATACCCCTGTACGACCCTCTTAAAATATCAGGTTGAAGATTGTATTCACCAAGTTTGAAGGATGTAACTTAACTAGAAGACGCTCAGTTAATTTTTATAATTTAGCATACATTTGTCTGTAATTTTTTTTTCGGCGCCGCCGCGTCTTCCCAGCCAAATTTACAGACAAATGTATGGAAAATTATAAAAATTAACTGAGCGTCTTCTAGTTAAACTACAACCTTCAAACTTGGTGAATACAATCTTCCACCTGATATTTTAACATTGCGATTCACAAATTGCGTAAAATTCGATTTTGGATAAAGTTCTTTGCCATCGGATTCCAATACAAACACTGTAATTTCTGACCGCTTTGCCTACCCGTCAAAATGGCGTCGGAAACCGTGATAAGGCCTATTGTAGCCGTTTCGCAAAGTACCATTTCGCAAAGTACCGTTTCGCAAAGTACCATTTCGCAAAGTACCATTTCGTTTCGTTTCGTTTCGTTTCGCAAAGTACCGTAAGCCTAAATATTGCTATAACAGCGAAATGTTAGTCAAGGCTTTCCTATTTGGACAGAGTTCTTGAATTCAGAGCGCATATTTTCTCGCCGAAAATTTTTATCACCGGCTTCCCGAATGAAGTTCGACACAAGTAGCTACAAGTACGCCGTCTGAACCAACCGTCGCTCCAAAGTCGCTCAAAAAACTGTGGTTCGGAGTGGAGCGGCGTTTGGACCGGACGTTAAGGCACAACAAGAGCGCGTGATACGTGTATATAGATTCTGCTGACTCGATCAGGTAACGTACCCGAGAAGACGTTTTGAAAGCTGGTGTATAATTCAAAACTAGTTTCCTCACTTACCTCTAAAAGCAAAGCAAATGGAGGAAGCTAGCCAAATATATGTGTATGCCTCCAAGCTCATGATTTCATCACCCAAGTCAGATATAAGAGAATGCTCGCACAGTTATAAATTTTAAAGATTTGAGCATATGGTGATTATGTCTTCCACAAGAAACGCGAAACAATAATGACAAGAGTTCACTAAACTGATGGCTTGAACGACTGGACTTCATGTAGTGTTTATACCTCGACTCAACTAGTAATGGTGATATGTGCTACGTGAGCGTAATTTAAAGCTAAGCACATTATTTCAACCGCAGACCAGCTAAATATCTGACACCCGTGTGACCTTGATTGACCGTGACCACAGATTTTGCAATCAGGATTTCATCGACGTTTTCCGGTCTTTATCAGCTCACCTCAACTGAGGCGCCAGGAAGAACCGCTTTTCACGTCACGCTCGATGGACCAAGTGAAAGATAGTCTCCTCCGCAGCCGTTATTAGGGTCGTCACGCAACGCTTCTCCCCCACTAACGGCCGTTAGTGGGGAAGAAGCGTTGCGTGACGACCCTAATAACGGCTGCGAAGGAGACTAAGTGAAAGAGGGACTCACATTGTAAGTCTCATAAATTTTTATCAGTAACGGTGATTTATCTGGAAACTACCCCCCCCCCCCCAAAAAAAAAAACAACAACAACAAAAAAAAAAAAAAAAAAAAAAAAACGAACTGAGCAATGCTTCGAACCCCGGTTGATTCTTTTTCAAGGAAAACAAAATCCGACAAAATTATCATATGTCTTATGGGGGAGGTCTGGAACCAAGTATGTTGCCATGGTAACACAACTGTAAGCTCATATTGTGGAGCACATTTAGTAGAATCTTACTGCAAAGAATCAAACATTTCTGTTACAAACTGGCTGAGATATCTCTTTTCATCATATTTGGACAAAATCTGTTTTAGTATATGACGTCATCACTAGCCTAATTTGCATATTTTAAAAACCTGAATGTCTCTGGAACGAAAAGAGATATTAGAAAGAAGTAAACAGCAAGAAATAGAACGAGAAATTAATTTTTTCTGTCACAGTGTGGTTAAGCGTCATAAACATGTTGTTTTTGTGGTTCTTTTGAAATATCAATAGAGACCTTAAGGTCGAGGTTTGGAGATCTTACCACAAACGGCAAGCCGCGGTTTGCGGTTAGCGGTTTTACGTTAGCCGTCTGCCCATATTTGGGACTTAAGATTCGCGGGCTAAATAGCCGGCTGCCATGTTTGTTTTCATTCGTTCGTTGGCTTCTGTTTTAGCTGAGAAATCATCTTCAAACTTACATTTCTATGAAAAAGAATTCTATAATTAATTAGCGAAAATTTTTTAAAAGTAGTATTTCCTCTCAAACGTGGGATTGTGATGTTTTAGAGTGCAAAAAACCTTGCGGTAAATCACTTACCTCTACAACTTGGTCTAGCTGTACAAACGTGAACCTCAAACTGCAAACCTGACGCCAACGCACTGATCATGTGACTTCTTGACGTTCGCGGTTCGCGGTAAATGCCGAAAAACCTCGATCTTATGCTTCTTGCTACATTTTTGACGAGGCTTACCGTTTTACGCCCTCTTAAACCACGCGTTGACCTTCCTCCTGATCTAGTTATCACCGCTCTACCAGTGACCAGTTGTTCTGAATCAACAGCTAAATCATCATCAAGCCCGCAAATGGAGTTCTTAACAAGAGATTTGAGACCTTTAATTTGCGCTCAGTGATGATGTACTTTTTTTACAGTTAGCGGTTTTCAATTTGTTTTACGTCTAACGGCTACATTTTAAGCTTTTTTACGCCTCACAGTTAAATGTTTGGCCCTTTTACGGCTAACGGTTAAATCCCATTTACACCCTCTTATAAGTGAACACTACAATTTTGAGTTGCTAAAAAAGATGCATTTTCATTTGTCAAATTAGCTAGACTGTTACTTAAAGTCCTTTTTGTTCTGCTTCTGGATAAAAACAAACGAACAAACAAACTAAAAGCACTAAACAAACAAGCAAACACTGAACAAGCAAATAATCAAACACATTGAAACAAAAACTCATGCGTTGATTACACACTTAGGGATACCAATATTATAGCAATATATCTACTGACAACTTTCGAATACCGACCCGTGATGAAAGTATTTAAAATCTGGCTCATTACACTGAAACTGAACCGAATCATGCAGTCTTGAATAAAGGGAATCTTTCTCTTCCAGTCAAACTTAGAAAAGTGGGCGTCGTAAAAATCTGTTCCTAGGGTCATCCAAAAATGCTTCCTTTATATTCAGACCATCATTGTACAAGTAGCTTGACTAACTATTGAAAATCACGTATATAACGGGCAAGTAGGTCGGCGAAGAGTTCAGTTTACAATAGACGGTATCACTGGGTTATGACTTGAAATGAATTTTTCCTGCCGTTTAAAACTGAATTATTTGTGACAACCGTCAAAAGCATAACAGGAGAAAAATAAAACTGTTCGTTTTGCATTTAAACTTAGCACTCTTCTGCTTGTCAGTTATGTCGCTGATATCAGTTGAAGACCCAACTAATGCGTGCTGTGAAGAAGCTCTCAGTGCTCATGAGCAACAGCTTCTGTCCAAGACGCGACCTCGCTGAATGCTGGTCTCTTGCATGGCTCTTCTTGCCAACACTGTAGCATAAGATTATACCTGTTAAGACAAAACACACACAAAAATACAGAATTAAATCGGAAGAATCGGGAATGGTCGAATGCGACGCAGTATACCAAAGCGTAGCAGAAGCCGTGAGATCCCTAAAATAAGGTCTGAGCCCGTTACACGAGGCTAATGCTTGTCGCACATCTTAAGTGTTCTTTAAAACTTCAAAGCCGTTTAAGTAATCCAGACCGCGCTAAGAACCAATCAGATTGCAGGATCTTGATATCAGGATATTGGGAAAAAATAAAGCCGCCGTAACAAACCTGGATGAGGCAATACGCGACATAGGCCTTGTGCTTGATATAATAAACTCAAATTAATAAAACGTAGCGCACGCAATTTCTTGAATATTTTCTTACTAATTATCACCACTTGAGGTAAAGATATCGTGCAATAATATATACGTACAATTCTAAACTCATGGCTGAAGTCCTGGACATCCTTTGACCACTTGCGACGAATTTAAAAACGTCTTCCCCAGTCATTCCTGCGTAAGGATTTCTACCTAGAAAGGTTAAAAGGGAGCGTAATGAATTAGTACAAAAACTGCGGTAAGCGGCCTGGTCACGAGAAAACACGACACGATACGGCAGGACACTGCATGGAAAAGCACAACTCCTCATAGTAGAGCACCGCATCCCGCACCCCACCCCACCGCACCTCACCCCATCGAACCCCACCCCACCGAACCCCACCCCACCGAACCCTACCCCACCACACCCCAATCCCACCGCCCCCCACTGGCCCCCACAGCACAGCTATGAACAAACGAGACAGGACTAGATGGTGGTGATAATTACCACCGCTTGAAACTTACCAAGGGTAAAAATCTCGTACAAAACGACGCCATAACTCCACCTAGAATAGTATAAGTAAGTATAAGTTTAAGCTTGTTTTACTAGGTCCGTGCGCTCAGCTATAGAAACTGTGCGTTTAACAGACTTGACGAGCAAAGCCTGAATAAAGCACCATGCAGCTATTGAATTTACAGCTAGGCCACTAAATAAAATGTATGGATATAAAAACTAATAAGAATTAAGTACTAATGAAAACGACTTTACTAAATAGCGTAGCTTACTCGAAGCCATGCATGTTTTGGATCTCACAGGCCGAGTTGGGAAGCTTTTTCATTATTAAGGAGCAAAAACTATAGTAATAAGGAGAACAAAGAAATAAATCTATTAGAAAACAGCTCTAAGAAAATACGCGCGCTGATGGTTAATAATCGTGTTTCTGTAACTCGACAGAAACACAGAACTAGCACGAGCTGTACAACGTCTTATATGGGGAGGCTCCGCATTCTGAAAGAACAGGTACCCCTTTCGACGCCTTTTATTAAAAAAGGTGCTTTTAAAAAGTTGCACCTACTTAAGATCACTGCATCCCCTTTGTGAAACCTCGGAATGAAGTTAATGAACAATATTGCTAAAGAGCTTGGCCATTTTCATGTAGTGTTTAATAAATCAAATGATACAGGCATAAGGTGTGTCTGTTTGACAGATGACTGATTAAACATAATATTTGGGCTGGGTTTGTTTCGTGTATTTGTGGGGATGAAGTACTCCCATACAGGTCACTCTTTGCCCCATAGACTCAGAAAGGATTGGTTGCCATGGTAACCATGAGTCCAAATTCCCTTACCTGACTAAGGGCCTCTTTCAGGGTATTATGACCTGCAGCTCTGGAGAGGAGAAAGGACCCTCTTGCATGGTATGGTGATCTGCAGTCCTCTAGAGGGGTAGGACCTCTCTTAGGGGGTCGTGACCTGCACCTCTACAGAGGAAAAGGGGGAGGGGGTGAGGGTGGTTGTTACCCCTCCCCTCTTGCCAAGGTAGACTAGTAGTCTGTTAGTGACACTGGCTTGTTGTAGGAGTGCTTCATTCCGAACCCCTTCTCCCCACATTTTGTTGCCTATGTTTCTGTTTCTCATGGGTTGGGAGCATTAAAGACCAATTTATGTCTTCGTAAATTGTAGTTAATGGAACAGTCATGAGAATGATGTGTGGGTTGCGTGACTTGCAGTAAGATAGGGTAGGAGTACCCCTTTCGGGTGGAGCCTGCCTGTGTAGGGAGCACCTCCCCCAGGAGAAGAGAGAAAGGAGATGAAGAGAAGGACAGAGCCCTATAGAGCACTTCATCCACCATGACACGCTTCCACAACAGACAGTAAATATTCAACTACTTCGCGCTGGCGAAGAAAAACGTGGTGACATCCTTATTGTGGGAGACCGAGTACAGGAGTGAAGAATGCGTGTGTGAAGTTATTGACAATTATTTTACCGGCTGAATTTCCTTTTCTTCACAATGCAGCCCACCAATGACCAAGGTCAAGCGTAACGCATATTTTATAGCTCAAACATGTAAACGGAATGTGTGACAATCACTACTTAAAAAGAGAATTTGGTGTTTTTGAGTTTTGGAGCGAAAGTGTCAAAAACAAGAATACTAAAAGTACTTACACATCACTTTTTGTTGTATAAACCTGTCTTGTTAATGACTCAATTGCCATCCACTTTACAGGCATCAGGCCCTGCCAAAATACAGAACGTGTTCTGAACGCAATTGTGGACGAAATCGTCTAAACAAAGGTGCACAAGAAACATTCAAAGGGGGCACGCGAAGAAGAAAGAAGTTTGTACAGCCTTCTATCCTTCTTGTACAGCCTTCTATCCGGCCGATCGACAAACGACATAATTTTTCTAGTTTTCACGTCCCACGTATTGGAGATTGAACGAGACGTTTTTCGAGTTGTGAATTAAACGAAAGTGTAAAACTAGTGTAATGGAAACTTTGAAGGAACGGAAGATTCATAGCGACTCCTCAGGGGCAGTTACTTCTATTTCAAAATAATTCTAACAACAATACTGACAAGACGAAAACGGTAATTTATTTATTATTAATTTTACGTTGACGATGGTACATTAACTTACCGCGCATGCGTACTTACGTTGGGTCTCTTGACATACATATCATTTCTCCCCAGATCTCTGGCCATGCCAAAATCAGTGATTTTACATCGCAGGCCTTCACCAACTAACACATTCCTCGCAGCCAGATCTCGGTGAATGAGCTGCGGGTAAATACACCATAAAAAGTGTCATTCCGTGCTCTTAGAAGTTTTACAAAAATTTGAAAGGATGTAACCGAGAAAGCGTGCTACTGGTTTACAAGGCACACGGGCCAAAGTATGATAACTGCTTCCACCTCACACCGGCTGGATTCCTCTCGCGCTTAAGCATAAGCATAAGCCGACATACGCAGACGCAGTAAAGTGCTGTTAAGTAACGCGTTTTGTCAAATTATTATCAACACATTTGCTTATGTGCAAGTAAAAATCAGCCTTCAACGATCAGCGTAGTGGTTGGCCGTGTAGCGTGATATGGAGGAAAACGTAGCATTAATCATGTGAGGATCCTTGATATCTACTTTACATCAAAAACCCCTCTATTTAATTGTTTACGTAAACGCTTCTTCACATTTTCCTAGCCGGTTTCCCCAGCAAATATAATGGTGCCAACGAGCAGATGCCTTGTATTGATTTCATAGTTTTTTTTACAAACTATCGAAACGATGAGTAATTCAAGATCAATGAAAAAATATCATGAGTTAGATTAAAGAATTAGACCTGATGTGCCGAGATGAATTCCATCCCTCGAGCGATATCAGACGCAAATTTGTAAAGTTGTTGTGTTGGTATTTTTTGTGGAACGTCTGCGCGTTTCAAGTTGTAATAATCATCTGTTTCTCCTTTGCTTTTCCTCAAATACCCCAGAAGATCTCCGTGAGGAACAATCTCAAGGATGACCAAAGGCGGCCCTGTGTATACAGAGGTCCACAGTCAAATATTAGATAGAGTCCAAAGAAAAAATCTAAGAAGCTCTTATTAGAGGTACTAGGTAAAGGCTGCATACAAGCCAAGTGGCCTATCAGGCCGGAGCTTATCCAGGTCTCTGTAGCATGAAGCTACTAGGAGTATTTCTACTCCCCCTGGATGGGATGCTAGTCCATCGCAGGGTTACCCCCAGCATTAAGTTTGCCGGAACTCATTTATACACCTGGGTGGAGAGAGGCAATGTGAGAGTAACGTGTCTTGCCCAAGAACACAACAGAATGTTCCCAGCCAGAGTTCAACCCGGACCATTCCCAGTCCACTCAGATTAAAGTGCACCTAACCCCAAAAATTTTTTTTCGCTAAAACAATAAAGCTTATTTTGTGGAGTAATGTGCCGCAAAAATTTTTCGATTTGTTTAAATCCTCGAATTTCTGTGTCCCTTTGAAACCGAGTTTCGTATGGTTCACGACCGAGCATGGGGAATCTGGGGAGAGTAAGGCCGTGACGTCACTTCGAGAACGAAAGCTTCGGCTGTCCCAGTCGGGCCTTTTACTCTGTGCGAGCATAGAAGCCTTTTTGCCGCATAAGTTTTTCGCTGGGGCTCCACAGTCGACAGATTTCTGTTTTTATCAACAATATCTTCTACTTCGTCGGGTTCTGAAATGAGCTTTGACTCAGAAGACTCCGAAATTTATTATATCGCTGAAGAGAATGACGACTCGCACTTATCAACAACGCAAAGTGAATAGTTAAACGATGACGACCGAGCTGATTTATATGCTGACAACTCTCTGGCCAACGAAGAATGGACAGCCAAATGAGGTGGATGCTGACAAAGAACTCGAACGAGCTCTGATGGACAAACCCGAAGGCAATGATATGTAGAAGTCAAAAAGTGATACTAGTAAGACTGTAGCGCGTGGCGCGTATTTACTATTTTCGCGCATTCTTCGATCTCGCATTAACATGATTTCGTATAAATAAAAGTCAAGTCCCTTTACTTTCTCAAATTATTTTAACTTCATGCGTTCAAAGTAGATCAAAATGATTATCCCATGACACAATGCTTGTGTTCTTTTCGTGCGAGTGTGGAAATTGTAGCGTCGCTTCCCTTCAAAACATCAGCGAATGTTATTGTTGTTATTATTGTATTAAAGTGAGTTAGAAGGTTGTCAAGACTCAAAGAAGAATGATCTTGTTCTTGAAGATATTGGTGCTGATGTTATCTTAAAGTGTGTTACTGAATATCCAGGAATTAAACCTGTATGGCTTCAGAAATGGAGTTTTAAGATTAGTAGCGGGCAAATACAAAACTATCTGTCAGCTGTGCCGACTGACTGCTGTTGTTTCTCAGATCAGATGCAACAACGGCAGCATGAATAGATGGACAAGCGGTTATTCCAAAGCCACTGAGTCAGCAAAATCCCTTCCTCTCCGGCTGAAAATCCAGGCATCGAGCGAGCTCATCTGGTTTGAATTAAATGCTTTATAGAACAGATCACCGAACACTTACACGGCTATCACTTTTGCACGTTTCGCTTTCACGAAATCGAGCCATCCCTTTGTACGTTTCTTCTCTTCAGGACGATCATCTCCATAAAACGGTATGGCATGTAGTGGAGTATCTCCTGTAAGTTTGTTGTGTTGCTACATGACAATACAGCGCACCTGGCTAGCATTTTTTTCGAACAACTTTTCCAGCCTTTCCCACAGAAACAAGTAAATATGCGAATCTCAGAATCATTAGCCTCTTCCAGGCTCTCAGTCAGTGGGGACGATCGAAAAAGCGGTTTCTGGACGAACGGGATCTTGTAAAAAAAATAGGAGAGGGCGCAGAAACGCGCCTTCTCTAATTTCTTTTTACCCGGCCAGATTCCGCTCGTCCCGCGCCCGCTTTTTCGATCGTGCCCACTGACCGAGAGCCTGGAACAGGCTACAGAATCATCGTGTTCTCGATTTGACGTCACATCCGGCCCTCGACCCATTCCCCGTTAAACTCGGTAGTGAACCAAAATGGCGGCATTTTGACGTACTTTGACGAGCCATAGAAAATCAAATATGTAACCAAATCGAAAAATTTTTGCGGCACATTACTCCACAAAATAAGCTTTATTGCTTTAGCGAAAAAAAGATTTGGGGTTAGGTGCACTTTAATTCATAGAGTAGAAGACGCGGCGGCCTCTAGTGGAACTCAAGCTGAGGTCAACGTTGTGAGACAGATCCCTTGTCATAATTCGTAGGAATCTAGACAAGACGACAAACGAGTTGTTTGAATAAGTTTTTTAAAGACGTTCCAAAGCTGCCGTGCCTTTTTACTGCTTAAAACACTCGAATCGTTTTCCATCGCACTTATTCAGTACGTATTCTTACCTGTATAAAAAAGAAGCTATCATTATGCTTTTCACGTTGAATTTTTAAGAATGAAGGCAAGGCTTTCGTTATGTCAACTTTAAACATGTTTCTCTGCTTCCGTGGCTTGTAAAAATAGTACAGCACTAAATATAAATAAGTCATTCAAACTTACTAAACTCGCGCCGTCCTTTGCATCGAATGACGTCCTTAGTCAAACAGCCCAGCAATTGAATCACGTTTGGATGAGGTTTAAGTTTCTTCAGCAAGTCCAGCTCAGATAAGAGATCCTTGAGGTCTGAATTGGACGAGTTTTCTGCGAAGAATATATCTTGATTACCGCTATTAATATTACTGCATTGATCAACATTTACAGTCCAGATAGGCTTGTTTCCATCTTACCTTATTTTCAAAGATACAATATATTTGGCGTCGAGAATGGAATGTGCAAATCTGGCCTTCTGATTGTTCCATTTCAATCACGTGATCAAAATGCTGCAAGCTGATTGGTTATGTGCCAAAGGTGCCCCCTATACTACTGACACTATTTAAAGGTTTCTGTCACGATACGAAAAGTCTCCTTGATGCACACTATATACTATTTTCCCGCTTACTATTCGAGGTTTTTATACCGTATGTAAACTTACCATCTGCTCTATGTTCTACACCTGGCATAGTGGGTAGTAAGTAAGTAAGCAAACTTACTATAGTCGGAAATTCTAATTCACTTAACATTACTTTCTTCTGTATGAATGGCATTGAATGGCCCTAACAGGTCACATTTAACAAATTGACGTCAGTTTTTCATGCGTCTGTCCTGTTATTGATCATAAATTTCGTCATCACATTGTCAAAGTAGCTGTGGATCCACGAGGCGATAGCCGATTGACATTGTCAATAACAGGACAGACTCATTAAAAAGTGACATCAATTTGTTTTTTACGATAACAAATGGTCGAATTGCCCGCTCTCGCTCGCTGACGCGTCGCACGAATTTCAAATTCATGTGTCTGTCCGCATATTGACGATAAAAATTAGCCAATGAGCGCGCGAGAATTTCTGCAGTTATCGTAAAAAGTGTAATGGTGGATGACATCTCAAGTTATGACAAAAATGAAGCATTGGACTTCCTTGATATTTTTTCGGGTTTGTTAAAATCAGTGGTCATGGTAATCGTTGAATTCGCATACGTTGCATTACGCTCCATTCTATTCTTGCTAGTTTCATCAACAATAAAAATCGTACATTCAAATTAAGTCAAGAATCTGAAATTGCTAGCTAGATGATTGCAAATGAATATATGAAAGATATGAAGACAAATGATCATCGCAGTTTTATACACAACTTTCATATAGTCACTTCTATTCTTCACCATCTACGGGTATATTACGAACTCACAAAGTGACCAGCTCCCAGATGGCTTGATAGCTCAGTTAGCAGAGCACTAGACCGGTATCGCAGAAGTCATGGGTTGGAATCCCGCTCAGGCCTGAATGTTTTCAGGCTTTAATTTCAACGCTGCTTAAGTTGTGTATACAACTGCGATGATCATATATGTCTTCATACTAGGTTTAGGTCCATGTGTTTCACCCAAATTTATAGAGCTTTTTATGGAGACGTTATGTTTGTGCTCTTTGGTAGGACACGAACATGGCGCAAACATGGGTTTTGGTAGTGAAACGAAATATTGTTATAATTACTTTAGAGCTCCATTAAATTAGACCATTAAATTAAAATTATTAAAAATTGATACCTCTTCTAGTACAAGAACTGTTCAGTTAGCAAAACCTAAGCGATAACTCGTCTTTTGACCTAAATGAATTCTTAATTTTGGAATTATATTTAACGTCACATGAAAAGCGGCAATTTGTAAATTGACGGGTACAAAGTCAAAATATTACCAAACTCGTAAAAATATACTATGATACTACATGACTGATATGACTGTCTACGAAGCTGCATTGCTCCTTACCCTTTAACATTTTAACAGCTACAACAGACCATTCCTTGTCACCAGCCACGTCAAACACAGCGCCCTTCCACACTTGACCAAACGAACCACCGCCAATCCTTTCAAACAAGGATAAGTGATCAGGTGACACTTCCCAGTTGGTACTCTGGAGAACCTGCATGTATGGAGACTCCACCCTGTAAGGAGCCGTTGTGCTTCTATCGTTATTATTATTATTATTAGTTCCCACTGCAGGCCTAATGAGGCGATTTGATTGGAGGGCCGGTTTGACGCTGGAGCAGTGTTGAATAGGCGCCCCTCTTTCATATAACGGGTTGTTTTGTGACTTGTCTGTGTTTGACTGGTCCAGCACTTGTAGCCTGCCAGGAGAAAAGAGTCGAGCTTTTCCAGGTCCGGCTTGCA
>CAXHUQ010001042.1:27500-47500 GCA_964020085.1 Micromussa lordhowensis
GTCTTCTTCACACCCCAGAACGAGAATATTCATTTCGGCGAATACTCGTCGAGTTTCACTGAGCTTGAGGTGCAGGCCCGACTAAGGGAGATCGTAGCCTGGACACAGACCATATACCAGATTTTTTCCCTATACCTCGAAATTGAAAACGTGTGGAACGAAACTCCTAAAATTGTCTTATTCATCTAATTCATGTCTATTTACCGAATAATAAAACTTAGGAAAAACTCGATGCTTTATACCCGAATTGTGACAAAAACTTCCATACACCTGAATTAAAACGGCTCTGGATACTGTATAACCAAAACCCCTTGTCGGACCCCCAGTGAGGGTTGTCCGTTTCGATCACATTTCCGCTACAAAATACGGAAAATGTAGATGATTCTGGCCAATGTTGGCGAGGAAAATTTGCAAATTCCACAAAAGAAGACAAGGAAGTGTTTCAATAACAACTAAACCATTCGAGAAGGCGAAACTAATCCAAAAAGGAGGGGGTGGGGGGATAACAAGTGTTCTTTGAGACAATGTGTGATAAAATGATTATTGAATTGGGTTTTTCGTGGTATCCAGCAGTAATCAAGGTCTTCCTCTCACTTACGAAAAACCTTATGCAATAATTATTGCTTAACATGTGTAGAAAGGTTTCTTACCCATTTTCTTTATGGTCTTAGCTTGGAAGTCTGTTGTTATAGACAGCATTTTGACTCTTTCCAATAAACTCTCGCCCCATCTGTTCCAAGCTGTTACGGCGAACAAGTAAGACGTGTCAGCGGTGAGTTCTTTGTGGTACATTAAACCAGTAATGTTCTCTTGTAACCATGGCTCCTCACGTGTCATATTGTTTGTCACGTGTATAATTCGGTGCCAGACTGTATATAACTGCACCAAGTGTCCTTCACTGTAAACCGCTGACCATTGCAGAGTCCATTTTGCGTTGTTAACGGTCTTGTTTGTGTTCAATATTGTTGGGCTTTCAGGGAGAACTTAGTTTGCAAAGAGCAAATGGAGAAAGTTATGTTTAAAGGCGTTAGTTTAAAAAGCAATCGAAACACATACATGAAGAAAAAATTGGCTGTATTTTTTGCAGCGCTACTAGAGCACAGGCGCATCATTCAAGTTGTCGTTTCACTTGGTAGGAAAATATTACGGTGGTGGCAAACAGCCGCGGACCATGCCAGATTAAAACTTTCAATTAATTCAAGTGAAATTGTAATGCTTTCCATTGCATGGGACACTTTGAACATGTCGGATATGAAAAAGGAAAAGCAAATGATTCTAATGTGAGTTGCAGACACGGAGACAGAGACCAATTACAACCAAGTAAAGTTTAAAATGGCAACATCCATCTGTAGTTAACGCATATATCTTAGGAACATTCTAACCGTTTTACATACCTGTGTAAGTACCAACATTTTTTGTTACAATAGTCAATCGACTCAGTCTTTAAATCTATAGTTTTTAAATTTACCTTTGAGAAGAACACTCTCTTTTGTTCCTCCATGAGAGTTTCTAGCGATACATAAGAACTCTCCCCAGTCATTATCTGTAATATTCGTCAGCGTGTACACCGCCATATAAACACCAGTAGCCAAGACTTTATCTTCCTTGTACCACGTGACATTGGATGAAAGTAAACTGCTGGCCGTGCAATTAAGGCTCACATTTTGTCCTATCCTGACCGGGGGTGCAATAGTAATGTAGGCGATTCTTGGAAGATCTGCAATTGTTATGAACCAAATTAAATAACAATTATTCCATTAGCCCGAGTTGGATGTGAAGTGATAATATAACCAACGAGCGCGTAGTGCGAGTTGGTTATAATCACTTCCTATCCAACAAGGGTGAATGGAATGATTGTTTTAGTAAATTCTCAAACCGGGTTTTGCCGCCGACTTTTATTTCGGCCATTATAAAGGGCTGAAGTTGAAAACTTCGTGCGGAAAATTTTTAAACTTGGCGCACTATTTTCCATACGACGTAAAACTCCGACTATTGGCTCATAGTCGGAGTTTTTTAGCCAATCAAAAAGCTAAAAATGCAATAGTCGGAGCTGAGAATTTACTAATAAAAAATACTCCTTTTCTTTAGTCATTTCCGTTTGAGAAGAAATATATAACAAACTGCGGTATTAAACTTGTCACGTGGACTACGCACGGTTTGAAGAAGGTTTGAATTTAACTTGACATTTCGCATGCTACAACCCCGGCTACAGCATACGTCTTCAGAAGTGTCGGTTAGGGTACACGAATTTGAAAGAACTGAACTACAACTTGGGTTTTAATTCTCGTGTTAACAATGTTCTTTTATTGTAAGACAAATCGTCCATTTGATGTTGTGACCAGTAGAGGTTGCGTGATCAGCAACTGAATCGGCGTGAAACTCAAGTTGAGTGCCCGGGGGGGAGGTACTCTGGAAATTTTGGGGTGGGGGTGTGCTGCTCGGACACTGGAACCCTTGCCCTTATACTGGACCATGATCGGTTTATTTTGCAATCCCTACCCTATCCCGGGCATTTTCCATGCAGAAACTTTATCACTATCATAGTCCAACATACTGTAAATAAAGCAATATCTTACAAAGTCTACCCTGCAAGATTGACAGAGGTTCTCTTCTCTTTCTGGGACCGTAATGATTCGATTTAGCACCCGCGGCGCTTAATTACTTTTGGAACCTTATTCGAGACAGCGCTTATTCGAGACAGGCCGGGCGCTTATTTCTTTTTTGAAAAATAACCGAGTGTTCAAAACAAAACTTTAATCTGGTATTTATTAAAACTGAAGAAACAATAACAGGAACTATAACAGTAACAAGTAATATACGGTGAATGCTCAGTTAACGTGAGGTAATTTCAGTCCATTTCGACGCCGATAGAGATCATTCGTTTGAAAGAATTACGCACTCACATGGAAATGATGGTTGAGAAACTCAGACGAAGACCACTGCTTTTGTAATGCGGCATTACGTATGTGAGCAATTAAGAAAGATGAACCTTCGTTGATACGTACTCTGACGGCGCTGTATATTAGAATAGGTAGAATGGAGGCGCTTATTGGAAGGAGGGCGCTAAATCGAATCATTACGGTATTTAAAATTGCGAGTACTTGATTTTTCGTTTCATGTGCAGCTAGCTTTTATGCCGTGTTCTTCACGGGTTTACGAGGCCAGTTTTAGCGTGCTCTTTGTGTGTGTTTTAATTCTTTTTGTGGAATCATTATGATGTCTAGGAATATATTTTTCAGTTGCCACTCAGGCGATCCGATAATCGCATTTTCACTCAAATATGCAATTTAAACAGTCAAACTGAACCCCAACTACCATGCTTCATTGAAACCGCCTCCTGGTTAGCTCAGTTGGTAGAGCGCCAGTCTGCTGTGCGGAAGGTCGAGGGTTCGAGCCCCAGACCGGACCAACACTCAAGGTCTTAAAATAACTGAGGAGAATGTGCTGCCTTTGTAAATTCATCTGCAAATGGTTAGATGTTCAGGTCTTCTCGGATAAGGACTATAAACCGTAGGCCCCGTCTCCTGCATCTTCAATGTTACATGGTTAGCAGGGGACGTTAAAGAACCCACACACTTATCGAAAAGAGTAGGGCACGGAGTTCCCGGTGTTGTGGCCTGGCCTTGTCTCATGGGTTGGTGCTTTACATAGGGATAACCTCATTGCACCTTTCCCCCTTGGACAGAGTTGTCCAAGAAAAATTGCTATGACTATGACTATTGTTAACACGGTTACACGCCATTTTCAAATTCTCCCACGCAATTTTTCTGGCGAGCCCTACCTCTCGATCTTGTACACTTGTATCATTAAACCTCTTGTAGAACAGGTAGTACCTAATGTTGGAATGAATGTTGTGTGATGGTTGGGTGATAATAAAGACTCACTTAATTGAGCTAATTAGATATCACTTACGTTTTGCATCAACTTGAAGCCATACTCGGTCTTTTACCTCATTGTGCATAAGACCAAACTTGAATGCTATCCCGAAGAACTTATTACCATCTGCAGGGCGCACGTCATGAAGAACAAACACTGCAAGACAGGCTGTCAGGTTTCCTGCCCAACTAACAAACGGCTCATAATCTTCATTTACATGAGGAAAACCACTTGTATTGACTGCGATAAGTTTTGGGTTCAGGTTGTTAAAGGCATCCGAAATACCAAATACTACTTCGGAAAGTGTGAGATGGCTAGGCTGGTGGTAGCGCCATGTTAAAGAAACATTCTCGCCAATGAAGGCTCTGGTAGGATTATCTGGTTTAGAAATTATCTGCTGTCGATCACCTGTTGGATAAATATCCTACATGTTACACTGAGAGTAGCAAATGAAACGATTTCATACCAGTTTTGAATTGTCTTTGTATGAGTATGGCTTGTTCTACGATCGCCTATTCGAGAGAGATATATAGGACTGTAAAATACAAATTTTAGTTGTAAAATATTTAACTGCCGGATACGAATTATTTTTACAATGGCGGCTATTTTGGGAATCGGAACACAGTCTTATCGTTACTCACTGAACTTTAATAATAGATCAAACTCTAGATGACGCTTGTGGATCGAGATTTTTACTTTATCTCTAGTAACTAATAATCAAACGCGCACATACCGATAAAACTGTCACTAAACAGCGGGGCACGATGATGGATAGGGCTACTTAACAATTATTCCACAAGCGCGCGTTGGATATGAGTTGGTAGATAGCCAACGAGGCGCACAGCGCCGAGTTGGCTATAATCATCTCATATCCAACGAGGCCGAGTGGAATGATTGTTTTATTAAAAACGTGCCAAAAATATAGCAAACTAAACTTAAAAAGAAAATAAAAACGCCTCAAAAAAATCACGCGTACGCTTACCATATTTAGCCAATCAAAAAGCTAGAAATACAATTGTCGGAGCTGAGAATTTACTAAAAGCCATTATTAAAAACTGGATCATTGGATAATGCAATTCGAGAGTTTTCATTGGCTTAGCCATCGTGGTATATGAGCCATTATACCATGATCTACAAAAATGGCGAGCGTATGCATGATTTTTTTGGGCCTTTTTATTTTAATTGTAGTCTAGTTTTCTATATTTTGAGGGCGTTTTTAATAAAACAATTATTCCACTCGCGCTTGTTGGATATGAGATGATTATAGCCAACTCGGCGCTACGCGCCTCGTTGGCTATCTATCATCTCATATCCAACGCGCGCTCTTGGAATAATTGTTAATTATACCATTCTCTACCGAAATATGGTAAGCGTACGCGTGATTTTTTTGAGGCGTTTTTATTTTCTTTTTAAGTTTAGTTTGCTATATTTTTGGCACGTTTTTAATAAAACAATCATTCCACTCGGCCTCGTTGGATATGAGATGATTATAGCCAACTCGGCGCTATGCACCTCGTTGGCTATCTAGGTACCATCTCATATCCAACGCGCGCTTGTGGAATAATTGTTAAATAACAACAGATATTTCACGAAACAGATCAGAAGCGTGCCCCTGAACGTAAATTCGACTTGATTTATCTGAAGTGGAAATGATAGGCGGTAGACACTATCTTAATCAAGAGCGCAAGCGAGCATCTCTCTAGCTATTTCGTAAAAGAGCTGGGCTCTTGCTTGAGCTCTTGCTTGAGCTCTGGACAGTTGCGGACGCGCTTGAAAGAACATGATGCCGCTGGAGCATGTAAAATATCAGAGGATTAATCATGGGCTTACATCTATTGTCACTGTTTGTTTTCGAAATCAAGGGGCTTTAAGCTATTTAAGAATTGGTTCGTGTTCAGAGCGTACGAGTTATGGCATACTGGTTGGGAGTTTGGAGATCACGAAAGCCAAAGAGTTACTCGAAGTATTGAACCAATAGCAACCCTCAGGAGGTTTCAGTGTTAACTATAATAAACCGGGAAACTGACGAAATGCAGTCTAATTTTCCAAGTGCTTGAGCACCACGATGGAAAAGAAAAGCGCTATGAGTTTCTAGGAAAAAGCAGAACACTACAAGTCGTCAGGTGTGGGGTCAGCTGAATCTAATCGCGACTCTTTCACTCTACGCGGCGGTGTTTAAATCCCAGTTTATACAGGTTCAGGGGACAATTTCAATAGCTATGGTAATATTGACAAAAATGACGATGAAAGAGAGAGAGAAAATGGAGATGATCATGTAAATGATGGCGCGGAACGTACGGAGTAGAATAGCAAAACGAATTCAAGGAAATCGGAGACAATCGAAAAGGTCACAATTGCATTAGCACCCTGGGATGACCATTGTATATGAACTAATTAGTATCAATAATTTTACCAGATATTGTTACTAAACTTGACACTCCTTTTAATTGCAAAATCAACCGGTACTGGGTTTGTCTGCCTCCTTGATCCACCGTCTGGTAAAATCTCAGTCTACGAGGTTTCGCGTTTTCAATTCCCCTTCATTGCGGATTACGGGGAAGACGCCCAGACAGGAAGTGGCGGAAGTTGTTGATTCAGAGTGGGCAAGTGTTTGCTCATGGAACTTTCGTGCACATGTAATACTTCGAATCGTTAAGAAATGTTAGACTTGTGCTAACCAGGTGTTTGTCAGTTTAACTGCGAGCGAAATTATTAACAGATTAACAGAAAAATTACGATAACAAAGGATCGTAATTTTACCAGTTCAGGTGAACGAGGTGACTCGTTGCATTGTAATTAAAGTCGTGTTTGTTGTGACAATATAAGTGATTCCTGATTTAAACGCATACTGAATATACAACCAGTTATACCTGAACTCCTAAGCTCCATCGTTGCGAAGAGAAAGGACACTAGTAAAACACCTTTTGGGCAGCAACGCATTATACGACCGAGATTTACACGTCTTTGACAGCTCGACTGATCGGGCTTAGGCAGTTTTTAAACAAACAACTCGACGCAGCACGGGAGAAGACGTTATGGCAGCTCTTCGGTTGTGAAGTCTTTTGTGATGCTTAATTCTTTAAACACATCGTTAGTTGCCAACGAAACCGAAAGAATTAACGGAAACAGGAATTGGCGTTCAAAATGGTGTTTCTAAAATTACATGGGATACAGAATCAAGTTACTCGTAAACGGATTGGCACTTTTTCTGACATGCTGTTTATTTCTTTGACAATTGACACCGTTTTCTTTTCCTAGAAACTGAAATGTCATAACCTCGAATTGTATTATGCACTTGGTTGATTTGAGCTTGCAAATTCGAGCTTCGGTTAAATATAGTGTTTGTCCGGTAATTAATTGCGACACAAGAATAGATTCTTGCGTGAGCCATACCATCTAAACTGTTGCATACTTGTACATTATTTCAGCAATCCAGTTTTTTTTATTTGCGTGAAACAAATCTTGCATACCCACTTCAAATATCTGCCGTTGTATTTTCCCCTAACCTCTCACTGAAGTTCGCAGGGAACTCGCTTTCAAACCTGTCTAGGAGACTGAGGTGTGGTGCTGGAGTTTTAGAATCACAATCAGTGCCATGAGTTACTTACTATTGATTTACACATATCAGTGTATATACCTCTTACTAACCGAGTTCGAGGGCCGTACTGTAAGTTACGGACCGAGTTTTTTCCCCATCGATTTATGGCCCAAACGCGAAGCGTGCGGGCCATAAATCGAAGGGGAAAAACGAGGATGATCGATCCGTAACTTAGAGCACGGACCGAGAAAACGAGGTTAGTAAGATATTTATTATATCTCGCTCTACTGTGTGTCTCACGGGTTCGGGAACGATTTCTATTCACGCGGAACGGCTTCAAATTTATGACGCACCTCGAAAGCAAAACGAGTCAATTTAAAAAAATCGTTAATTGACTCTTAATCATTAGCAGGTTTTAATGCACAATTTCGGAAGTAAAGAAAGTTTTAAACTTTAACTTGCTAGAAAAGTTAAGCACGCTTGGCGATAAATCAAGAAACATTTTGGCAACAAAAGCAGCTTCAAATTTTAGCGGGCCGTTACGGCCCGCTAAATGGACCAATCACAGCGCGCGTACTAACTGAGAGATATAATAATTACCAGTACTCTTTTTTTGTTCTAAGAATACATTTTAAAAGAAACACGAGACAGAATTTTGGAAATTTTAACAATATTTTAAGGATTAACTCAACCGTATAAAATTGTTCCTTTCTCTAAACGGCAAATGGCGTATGTTCGATGCTAATGACATTTCTGCTGGAAGTTGCTACTACGCGGAGAAATTTGAAAACGCAGCTTTATTTCTACGGTTAGGCCTACTGTACACACTAATCCGCACTTCAAATTGGGGAACTCAGTTGAAAACGCCGGCTTTTCGTTTTCGTGTGGACCGAAAAGATTTTAAAAACGGAGCTTTTCAAAAACGAAAGGCGTCACAATAACCATGTGATTTCCCTGACCGAGTTTTCCTCAAATAACAGGGGGCTAAGACCGATAAATTGAGTTAAATGGATTTTATTAAAATTAATTTAACTTTTGCATTTTTCATCTTCCCATTGCAAATATAGCGCAGTCAAGAAAATTGAAATTTTTTTTTACAACATTTTGCAGGAATAATATTTTTGAGTTTGCACAACTAGACTTCCGGGTTGGGTTTGGGGGAAGTTCATAATTTAGATGGTGTAAATTTAACTCTGCGCTGATCATTAAACCATACAAGAACTTCTTGAAAGAGGTTTAGGCCAGCAGGACACTCCAGAAATGCATGTTCCAAAAAATCAGGGCATTTACAGATAAAAACAATCTTCACTTTCGGATATTTCGAACCTTTTAAGCTCCTTTTTGGTCACTAAAATACGGTGTAATAATTTAAAGGAGAATTGTCTCAATTTGTTATCGGACGAGAGGTGAGGTATTTTTTTGAATAATTGTTTCCATTTATCTTCTATTCGAGAGTAATGTTTGAGCCAAGACTTGACGGCTGTTGGTGTAATGTCTGATTTTCTTGGAAAAGAAGGTAGTAGTATTTACATTTCATTTTAGAAAGAAGAACTGACTTTTCAACGGAAAAGTCAAAACTGGCAGAATTATTAAGAACAGAATTTCTTAGGTCTTAGCGTAGAAGCCGCCTTGGATTTGAGGTTCGGTGGAATAGATGCAAGGAGTTGAAAAAAGTTTAAGAAATGACTTGACATACTGTACCTTTAAATTCTCCAAAAATGAGAAATGAACCATTTTCTTTCAAAATATCGTGAATGTAGTAAATTCCATTTTCGGTCCACCGCTTCCAAAAAAAGTGATTTGCCTTTTATTTTTGGTCATTCCAAAGAATAAGGTCACTTTCGTAGCTATCTTGGTTGACCTGACGTAAGTCCCTAAAGTAATCTAGCATTTCTAAGTAGAATAAAGATACACTTTTGTCTAACCTCTCTGTATTGCAATTGCACTTGAGTAAGAAGTTTTGCGTTTTCAAATTCCTCTGGCGTAGTGTCGTAAAACTAAAACCAAAGTAATCACTCTAGCCAATCACAAAGGACACAGACAAGACAGTGAACCAATCAAAAACTCAAAAACAATTATTCCATGAGCCCGAGTTGGATATGAAGTGATAAAATAACCAACGAGCGCGTAGCGCTTTAGAGCGATTACAAATGAGAGCTGCTAGCCCGAGTTGGATGAGAAGTGATAATATAACCAACGAGCGCGTAGTGCGAGTTGGTTATAATCACTTCATATCCAACAAGGGCGAATGGAATAATTGTTTTAGTAAATTCTCAAACCGGGTTTTGCCGCCGATTTTTATTTCGGCCATTATAGAGGGCTGAAGATGAAAACTTCGTGCGGAAAATTTTTAAACTTGGCGCACTATTTTCCATATGACGTAAAACTCCGACTATTGGCTCATAGTCGGAGTTTTTTAGCCAATCAAAAAGCTAGAAATGCAATAGTCGGAGCTGAGAATTTACTAAAAGTTATTATATGAAGCTGACGAAAAGCGCGGGAAAGTGAGTGCCAGCGAGTCACAATTGGTTTTTGTTTTACTTCTGATTGGGTGAAAAAGTGGCACAAATTTTTAAGCCAATCGTATAGCGTAGTTGATGCAAAACCACTTTTCGACACGCAAATGAGACCCGCTCTAACTTATCGCAGAGCTACTTATCGCAGCTGTTTCCTTTCTGGAGGTACCCTTGTTCCAGAGATTTTCTTTTTATTACCTCTCAATCAAATCTGAGTCGCTAAGCAGACAAAGTGTTGTAACGCGCTTTGAGCGTCAAGATTAAGCGCTATATAAATGCTATTTATTTATTAATTGTTCGGGCAAAAATTCTGGCAAAAATTGAGACTGTTGATAGAGGTCATTGGGTATGCAAGCTTTCAATATAACTATGTTTGGAATTATAGCAATTTCATTTAATGAGAAAATTGTGAACGTTTTTGGTTTTCATGCAATTTGATCAAAAATGTCAAGCCTAGGTGGTCGCTTACTGAACGAGAGCTTAAAACCTTATAGACTGATATGTGTATTTTTACTCGGGCTTCCGTAGGAAAGCCCGAGTCATAAAATGCAAGCCGTTGTTCGTCGCCAAAAGGGGGGTCATGGTCCCAGGCGTTCCATGCGTAGAGTGGAAACTGGGGATGAAAGTGCTACACCTTTCATGTACTCGCTCTTCTTGAACAATATAATTTACAGAATACTGTGGTTTTGTGAAGAAATTCTTGGTTCATCTTACATACTTAACATACAAAGATGTGGATCGTTTACGGAAAGGGTCGTTCCACAAATTATATTGCTTAAAACCTGACAAATAGGCAAAGTTCAGGCTCGTTCTCACGAGATAACAAATGAGCCATGCACGAGTTCAAACTACGACAACACTGTTAAAAACCCGACTACTGACTCAAAAACAAACTATGATGCTGAGAAGAACACCTTCAAAATGTTAAAAAAAAATCAAGAATCGTCAAAAACAGAATTTAGAAGATGAAGCAAACAACATGCAATTGGATAAATAGGATACTCAACAAATCAAATTGAATAGTAAAGATTTGAGGGTAACTGTTGTGTTGAAATATCCTGATTCTTTTATTTGTTAATATTGTGTTCAATAAGCTTACTTGTAAAGTACAACTTGAACTTGCGTTACGAAGCCCGAGTAAACGCCCTTAGAGCGTCTAGTTTCTTTAAATGTTTAAAGGTTTTATTCAAGTGAAAAGTCAATTTCGAGGGACAAAATAGGCACTTCGCATTGGGAAATGTCCGTCTTTTAAAATGTGGGAATGTTACAACACCTTAATATCAATTTCCGCTCTATTATTGGTCAAGTGGTCGCTAACGGGAATTTAAAAACAAAAGAAAATTTGAAATTTTTAGCTGTGAAAGTAGTCGCGGTCATTTAGGAGAGGCGGTCGCTTAAAAGAGGTTCCAAATATATGGAAACTTTTGGTATTTTGGAAAACTGGTCGCTGAGGACAGGTGATTGCAACCGGAGGTTTGACTGTATCTTAAATTAATATTCAATCTTCGTTTACTGTCTAAAATCCAGACGCGTCATTGGTTAAAATTGATCACGTGAGTTCTCGTTACCTGGCGACATCAAAGTTACAGAGTGCGTTATTACAATAACGCATAAACACTTGAAAAATTTCGAGTTCATTGTACAGTAAGCGCGTGCGTGTATTTGAAAACAAAACACTCACAATAGTCTCTAACCCGTAAACACCGATAGCTCTAGATCTGTTCAGCTTTACTTTTGTCTCTTTTGTTTTCGTTTCTAGTATTGATTGGCTAAGTCTTTCACGATCATTGCCTGTTGATTGGTTAAACGTAGTTCTCGCCTTTGGGCTCGTCACGCATGTGCGAGCGTAAATCGTTTTGTTGCAAACCCGTTGAAAATGAAACTAGAACTGCAGTTATCAATTTCCGTTTTCCGCATTTGTTGGTAAACGGAAGTTGATTTCAATTTTGTCGGTCTTTGACTTTCATGTTCCGTTAATCGATTAAGGTGGCTAAAACAATTCAACAGTATTCTTTCCTAGTGTATAGTTGTCATTGGGTGATGACGGCAAGGGTAAACTAGACATCAACAGCCCCCTTAAAGTCAGTACTGAAAAATGTTTGTTAATTTCACTTCCCCCGTACAGACATTGCAAGAGGTTACGGAATTTTTTGAATTCCAAACTGAGATTGATACTGACCATGGACTCTTTGCATAATCAATAAATGGACAATACTTGCCGTTGGTGCTTTCCACCACACAATATTTTTCGGTGGAAATGAGATAGAAAAAAAAAGATAACAAAAGATAAGAAAAGAAAAGAAAAGAAAGAAAGAATAAACAAAACAGAGAAAACCCATTTGAGGGGCATACCGCTTTATAACTTCCACACTAGTGAGGTGTGTTTAGTTAAAGTGGGTGGACATCTCATAGTTTGGCGAAACAAAAACAGTGCCACAGTATGTCAGTAAACAAAGCAACCCTTTTGACAAATTAGACAATCTTTACTGATTTAATTCACAAAATAGATGGCACCAAAGCTGCATGCAAGAACAGAAAATAAGTATCAAAACGACAACTGATTTTCCACTTCGTCATGCTCATCTCTCCATACCCTGTCAAAACTAAAGAACAGCAATTTGAACAAATCAGTTATTTTTTAATATTTTAGTTGCCAGTTGTATATTATTAGCAACCTTTACGGCATTATATGTGTTGATATACAACTCATCATTCTCCGGCTCAATTATTTCAATTATTATTTATTTTATTTACATACACTGCCACACCCACATACATGTTAACTTCTACCCTTAATACCCACTGATTTTTCATCAGTGAAGTGGGAACCCTCTTTTAAGGCCCGTTTACACAGGCGATTTTTGTCGCGGCAACGCGATGCAATTTTTTGGCGCTGAAGTTGCATCAAGTTTCAAACATGTTCGTAACCCCTGCGATATCGCGGCGACAAATCGCACTGAAAAATCGCACCTGGTTTACACGTGCGATTTTGAAGTTGCAACTTTCGCGCCACAAAAATTGCATCGAGTTGCTGCGACAAAAATCGCCTGTGTAAACGGGCCTTTAGGGATTCCATATATCGGTTGTTACTTACATGTGTATATATTAGTGCCAAATAGAGCATTTAAAAAGCTTGTCACTCCTTCCCCTGTTGAGATTGAGGAACAGCAATTTAAAATTAGACTAAGGCAAATTAGACTAAGGCCCTGTTTACACGGGTCCGGACAGGTTTTTACACCGACAATTTTTTTCCTGAACCACCTGTTTACATGGATCCGTGCAAATTCTGTTACAGATTGCAGTGGTGTTTACACGGATCCGTGCAAATTTTAGACCAATGGCGGCATTTTCATGAATTTATTTACGCCTCTGATGTGATTGGTTATCACTAATGTTTTAAGCCAATCATGTTGCGCTAATGCAGTACGCGGCAATCAAACATGGCTGCAGACAAAACATTACACCACTTATAACGTTATCCCACCATTGAGAGGTTCGCCCTGGACGTCTCCATGCCTTTTCTGGCCCGTGACGTTTCCCTCGGTTGGTTGTTTCGTAAGCTGCACATGCTCACCAAGAAATTCAAACGTGTAAGGTGTCTCGATCGATGAAGATCGCAAACAACAGCCCTGTGCAGCAACGAGTACTGCAAAAGCTAGCTAATCCGGCAAAAATGGCGGTGCATGCTGCTACGGCTCGTCTCCTCATATCTGTAATCTGCTTTTGTTTGTTTTTAACAAAATGGAACAATACAGGGACAAAATGTAACGTTTCATTTTTGCTAAGCAGCCAGGCAAACCATAACTAGATTCCAGGCCTTAACCGCGCTATTTCAGCAAAAGTTGCGCGGTTCGGGTGTTTACACGAGTCGGTACGAAATATGGAACCGTGCCGGTCAAAAACTTGACCTGCTTTTTCAGGTCCCAAACATGCAGACTCAGCCGTTCAAAAATTCGTCCAGTTGCGCTGGTCCCGGGTAAACACAAGGTGGAACCGTGCTTGTTTTTGTCCGTGCAAAAATTTGTCCGGACCCGTGTAAACGGGGCCTAAAGCACATCGTTTCAGTTTTTGACTCGCATCTTTAAGGCGTTTGCAGTGATCATCATTTGTTTCTTTCGAAGAGGGAGTTGTATCCAGACAATTACCGTAAAGCCATCAAATTCGTGGGATGAACATCTTGAAAATCGCGTTTTAATACAGCCCTTATACCGGAAACTAAGAGAAAAACCTTTTCGTTCAGAAGTAGATAAAACGACCTCGAACACAAACACGCTCTTTCTACGTGAGAAACAAATCAAAACGCTAGTAATTTTCCCAACCGGCTCTTTGCATACGTGTTGCCTGAATCGATCAGAACACATGGATACTCTCGAATCGATAAATTAATCCTATTATTCTAAACAGTTTATTGCAAATGCTACCCAATGTTTTCTACGACCGTTTTCTACCCGTTCATCAACCTCACAACTTGTCACGCATAAAATTTGCTCACATTTCGCGACAAGTTGAGAGTTTGTGTATCTCGTGAAGCAGTCACAAAGCTTGCCACATGAAGCCTTCCATGTTGAGACAAAACCACCCTTGAATCCGGATAAAAAAACAAAAGAAGCTACCATTGGCTACAATGTAATGACCTGTAGCCAATAACAACTTGCATTGCAATTTGCGACTAGCATGAAGAAAAAAAGAAAGAAAACAAACTCGACCTAACGAGGATTGCTTCGCATCCGCGCAATATCCAGGCTGAATAATGGAATATCACTTACTTGATTTAACTGGCAGAGGATACACTTGCCACAAAATAGTATGCGAGACTCAGAGAAAAGATTATTAGTGACCAATGAATGCCTAAAAACAAAAAAATAGAAGAAAGACATTTACGGTAAATAAACTACTGTATTCCGATGTTTGCTAAATTCAGTGACGCCACCAAGCCCTGTCATGCATCCAGTCCCGGCAATACGTTTTTATCTGCCGATCGTCTAAATCTTACTACACTTAATATAATGGAACGCTTTAAATCAACAAAATCCTGAAAATCTAACCATATTAGGAGGTTTTGCTAAAGAGGAAAATTACCGAGTGAGGTATTTTTTTTTTGAACCGGAGCCAAGCGAAAATGGCCGTAACAAACAAGGTAGTCATAATGCGGAGTTTCAACTGTGTTATGCCAGCCTCGTACTCAGAGCTTCTTCCTTCAAACCTGGAAGGGCAACCGTGCAACCACGGAATATATACCAACACACTTTTTTCCGTTCTTCTTTGTCTTTCAAATAAGAATGATAAGAAAACCCTTAGTGCTTGGCTGTATGGTTTTACAAATGCATAGTGCAGTTATGGTTGAAAATGGCACTGAGATCATGACAATGTGCATCCTCATCAACGACGAAAGGTTTTTGAAAAGGTACTTGTCTCAAGAAGAGGAAAGAACAGTAACTAGGTCTTTCTGGAACTGAATCACATTTAACATCACTTGGTATGAATCCAATAATTCCACACTGGAGAACCTTGATGGTCAACCTATTGCATAGAAATAAAACCGACCTGATCGTGATGCTTGATTCTCACCCGGAGCTGCTGTCGTCTCATTGGGCTCAGAAGGGAGCTTGGTGGTGATTGGGGTTGTGGTTGTGTGCAACTCGCCTGGCGTTGCATTTAGGGTGTCTGCAAAGTAAAGCATTTAAAATTAAGGTTCAATCGATCGCAGTCCTTGAAATGGAGGCAGGGGTGTTGGTGGAGGGAGGGGGAAGAGAGGTGCGTTGCAGCGAGGCAATTCACTGTTGCCATGCAAGCGACTTTATGATGTATTACCAGTCTCCCTGGATATGATATCTCAAAGCAGATACCCCTTGACAGTTTTGGCTGACTACCTCCGCTAACAATTGACCACACTAATCTGCACTTTTAGTGAATTAGACATGCTATGCGAGCAGAGTTCACTTTGTGTCTTGTCCAATAACACGGCATATTAGCAAATGTCATTAGAAGGTCACCAGATTAGATTTTGAAGTGATTAAGGGGTACCATCAAACCGATTGTACTTCAATTTTGTGTGAAATTAGTGATGCTGAAACCATGACTGTGCACCCATTCTCATAAACATTAGAATTGTTATTGCGTGGAAGAGACGACTACACACAAGCTAACGCAACGTTTGATATCTGCACCTCGCTTACACTCTCTCTTTCTCTGCATCCCATAATACTCTACACACCTCCCCAGTAAAATGATCAATTTTACGTTAACAGACTATGAAGAGTATCTTGCTGGTACTTTAACTAAACATCCTAAACGTGTCCGTTGTGCAACAACTAGATCCATCTTGTAAGTGAACTTAGCAGGCTTAGTGGGCTCGGATTGAAGTTTTGTACAACAAGATACAGGATTTGAACTAGACTTTTTGGTTTCTGGGGCACGGAAATTGACATCAGCTTTTGGCTTTTGGGCAGAATGCATGTGTCTTCTCCGGATTCGGCGGCTTTCCTGTGGGCTTTAGGTGTACACTGTTTCCTCTGAAGAGTTTGCCATCCACTTCAACATCGTATGAACGAAATGGATGGTTCTGTACAATAAGCCCTTTCCTCCATTTTTGTCCTTTGGTTAGTTCTTCAGGCTTGACGGCAACCGTATCTGCAGGATTTAAGACACCCAGATCTTTGGCAGTTCTATTGTAATACATTTGAGACTGGGTTGTTTTCTTTGCTTTTTCTTCCAGGACTGTTTAAACAATTTCCGGTGTCAGCAGAGTGGCTTTCATAGGAATTTCAGATTTCAGTCTTCGGTGTAGAAATTTTTGAGCAGGCGATGTCGTCATTTCAACGGTAGGTGTCTTATGTTGATCAAGTAATATATAAGGCTTCGTAAGGAATTAAAGTAGAGTTTTCAGTCTTTCTCAAGATAGATTTGGTGATCTTCACGGCTGATTCAGCTTTTCCATTACTCTGATGTTGGTGGGGTGAGGATTTCGTGTGTTTTATCTGCTTCCTCTGACAGAATTGGGAGAATCCCGTAGAGTCGAAATTCTTTCCACAGTCAGTGGCAAGTCCCCATCGTGAGAACTACTTAAGTAGTAGGGCAATGGTTTCAGTTGCAGTTTGGTGTCTCATCTTATCAAATTCGATCCAATCGCTGTAGTAGTCAACCAATACTAGATATTGTTCCTCTTTAAACTCTAAAAGGTCGGCTGTGATTTTGGACCCGGGTCTGTTAGGGATAGAATAATAATAATAATAATAATAATAATTCTCTGGAAGGATTGACAAACTTGACATGAAGATATGAACTGTTTCAGCTCAAAGTTCATACCGGGCCACCAAAGAGATGGACGGGCATGTCTTAAAGTTGACTCAACACTCATGTGAGCTTGATGTAACTTTTCAGTTAGGCTTTTTTTTTAGTGTAGCTGGAACTACAATGCGATCACCTCTGTAGATGATGCCTTCATTAAATGATAGTCGATCTTTGGTGCTCCAAAATGGAAGAACTTCTATTGGAAGACGTCTTTTACTGATGGACCAGTTTTTAGAGATGTGGTGGATTACTGACTGTAGGACATTGTCTTTGGTGGCTTGTCACACGTTGATCTTGAATAACCAAGCCGATGGTTTCAATCTGTTCTTCGCTCTGGCTGCGAGTGTGATTAGTCTTGTGGGATCTGCCAAGGGCATTAGCAATTAGCTTTGCTTTTGATGTACTTGTAGTCGAGGTCATATCTCATAATTCGGCACAGCATTCTCTGAAGTCGAATAGGATTCTCCTCAACGGGTCGCTTGAGTACCGCAGCAAGTGGTTTGTGGTCATTAGACACTGTTACATTCCTTTCACAGGTATAGGTATGGAACCTTGTGGGACTAAAGACCACACTGACCATCTCTTTCTCGATCTGACTGTAGCGTTTCTCTGTTTTAGTAAGGACTCTTGAGGCATACTGGACGGGTTGGCCACCTTGCATGAGGCAGGCACCTAAGCCGCTGGACGAGGCATCAGTTTGGATTTCTACTGGCAGAGCTGGACTGAAATATTTCAGAAGTGGTGCGCTTGAGATGAGTGCTTTGATTTCGTCAAAAGCTTGCTGTTTGTTCGCTTCCCAGGTAAAGGCAACGTTAAGTTGTTCTTCAGGAGTGTTCTGAGCGGTGCAGATTTGGTTGACAGATCTTGAGAGAATCTAGACAGATAGGTCACAACACCAAGTAGTCTTCTGACTTCCTCCATGTCGGTTGGGGCTGGCATGGCTCGTATGCTATCTTGTTTCCATGGGTCTGGTTTGAATCCATTGTCGGTCAGCGCTACCCCCATATACGATAACTCAGTCTTTCTGAGCTGGAACTTGTCAACGTTTAGTTTGATATGCCTCTGTTGGCATCGTTCCAGTAAAGCTGACAGTCGGGCATCATGGTTGTATGTTGCTTCCTCGATGGTGTTGCCATCTCTCCAGATGAGGATGTCATCGGCAATGCCTAGGCATACTGCTACAGTGTTTATATAGTATAGCTACTAGACGATAACTTAGTAAATTTAAAAATTATTGGGCAGGGTCCTCAGATGATCTTGATTTGGTCTCTTTTATTTGGTCTCTTACATTCCTTGGAATCTTTAAAATGATTTCCAATCTTGCAAAGACTACACACTGCTCCCCAGGCAGGGCAGTGTCTCTTATTGTGAAGCTATGTGATCCTTTCTTGTTAGCACAGTAGTTATACATAAGACCTTTATTTGGCTTATCTTTAAAAACAGCGTTGGTACTATCACTCACATGTGGTTTTAGACAGCATTCCTGAACTTCTTGGTTTGTGGTTTCATGGGCTTTGCCAAATTGACACAGCTTGAATTCGAGGAAGAGTGTTTCCTTTTTCAACCAGTTTTCTCTTCAAATCATCATCAGAAACTCCATACACAAATTGGTCTCTCACTTGTCTGTCTTCATCTATGTAATTGCAATCTTTAACTTACTAATTAACAGCATCAAATCCGTGATTGTCCCTTTAGGGTTCTGAGCTTGTTCCTTGAATTTCTTTGAAGCTACGATCTCATTACCTTCAGCACTTACCGCTCCTCCCAGTTTAGTCCACATCAGTTTGTAATTGTTTACATCTTTACCCTCGCCCCAGTCTAAACTGTCATAAATCTTCTGGCCTTCCGGTCCGAGCCAATCGTGTACCAGTATTCACTTTCTATCCTCAGATATGTTAACAAGGCTTCCTTTGAAGATATATCCACACTCTTTTTGAATGCTTTTTATGCTTCAAGGCAGAGTTCATAATATTTCCAGAGAAATGAGCAGCAGGATTTTGAGCAGGAGTATGAAGCGGTTTTTATATCAAAATTAACTTGCCAACTTTCGTCTTTCTTTGTACAAAACTTTGTACAAACAACGTCAACTTTGTACAAACAACGACCACACTTTGCAAAACAACGTCAATTTTGGGTTACGAACGACGACAACTTTGTACGAACAACGTCCACGTTGTACGAACAACGTCCACGTTGTACGAACAACGTCCACGTTGTACGAACAACGTCCACGTTGTACGAACAACGTCCACGTTGTACGAACAACGACGACTTTGTACAAACAACGACGACTTTGCATAAGGACAACGACAACTTTGTCAAAAGTTCATGTATGACCCCATGAAAAGTCCTGAGCGCCTATCACCTGTGTGTATGGCCCCATGGAATTTCCTACGGCTACTACGGCTACTACACTTACTACAGCCGTAGGAAATTCCATGGGGCCATACACACAGGTGATAGGCGCTCAGGACTTTTCATGGGGTCATACATGAACTTTTGACAAAGTTGTCGTTGTCCTTATGCAAAGTCGTCGTTGTTTGTACAAAGTCGTCGTTGTTCGTACAACGTGGACGTTGTTCGTATGGACGTTGTTCGTACAACGTGGACGTTGTTCGTACAACGTGGACGTTGTTCGTACAAAGTTGTCGTCGTTCGTAACCCAAAATTGACGTTGTTTTGCAAAGTGTGGTCGTTGTTTGTACAAAGTTGACGTTGTTTGTACAAAGTTTTGTACAAAGAAAGACGAAAGTTGGCAAGTTAATTTTGATATAAAAACC
>CAXHUQ010001042.1:55200-57700 GCA_964020085.1 Micromussa lordhowensis
ATTTTTTTATCTTTTTTTCCCCTTCCTTTTCCAAGGCGATTTTAAGGACTGCAGAACTGCCATCCTTGTGTAATGTCGTTTCTTCTACTTATCAACTTTTTGTTCCTTATTTCGCCATGACCGTTTTTATGTGTATTTATTTACATTGTCGTAAGTATAAATAAACAGCGGGACAAGTCTTTCGAATTCTCTCGACTGTTGATCTTTCACAACATTTAATCACAGCTTGAATCATTCGAAAATCCATACAGCTTGTCAATTTTGTGACTTTCAGTGTATTCTTTTTCTTTTTCGGCAATCGATCGAGTATGGTTAAACCTGTATTCCGCCATATATGAGCGGGCTCTTTCGGGAAATGAGCATCTTCCATTTATAAAAACATTCGTGCGAGAATTTATTCAGTGTAGAACCTTTCTTTGTGTTTTATACTGAGTCCGTAATGCTTAGTCCGCGTTTTATACCTAGTCAGTGTTTTATATCCAGTCCATAGTCCGTAGTCCGTAGCCTGTAGTCCCTGTTTTATACTTGCCGTACTACAGCTGCTACACGCTACTACAGCGTACTACAGCTACTACAGCTGCTACACGCTACTACATCTTCTACAGCTACTACAGCGCACAACAGCTACTACAGCTGCTACAAGTTCTACAGTTAGTACAGCTCCTACGGCTACTACGGCTACTACACTTACTACAGCCGTAGGAAATTCCATGGGGCCATACACACAGGTGATAGGCGCTCAGGACTTTTCATGGGGTCATACATGAACTTTTGACAAAGTTGTCGTTGTCCTTATGCAAAGTCGTCGTTGTTTGTACAAAGTCGTCGTTGTTCGTACAACGTGGACGTTGTTCGTATGGACGTTGTTCGTACAACGTGGACGTTGTTCGTACAACGTGGACGTTGTTCGTACAAAGTTGTCGTCGTTCGTAACCCAAAATTGACGTTGTTTTGCAAAGTGTGGTCGTTGTTTGTACAAAGTTGACGTTGTTTGTACAAAGTTTTGTACAAAGAAAGACGAAAGTTGACAAGTTAATTTTGATATAAAAACCGCTTCATACTATGCAGGAGCACCCTCAGCTTCTTCGTCAGACATCTTTCACAACAGCAGTAATAAACAGATGCGGAAATTATCAGAATTCTTCGCTTCAGCAAAAATGTGACGATGAAAATGATAATCGCTTTTACCTCACTCTGTCAATTTCAGAAGATTTGGCGCGAACTGGTTCAGTGACTGTTTCCGCAAAAATGTTTACATATTTTTTTCCTGGATCCTCCAAGCAGGTTTCACAGCAGATCTGAAGAGATTCAGCAGTAATTCCATTATTTTCTTCACTCCTGGTACCATGTTACTGCGTGGAAGAGACGACTATACACAAGCTAATTAACGTTTAATATCTCCACCTCGTGTACACACTCTCTCTGTCTATGCATCCCATAAGACTCTAGAATCGTGTCCAATCCCTTAACAAGAACTAGTCCTAAGGTTGGAAGTATCCTGGCCCATTTTCTGTTTTGAAAGCAAAAGTGTGGCTTTCAAAATATCAATCGACTGAACGATCGATTCTATCGAACAGTTTCTAACTGAAATCAAGCAAGAAGAAAGGCGTTACCTTTGAGATGGACACTAATCTGTACAAGGCTGGTGTTGTGCTCAACCACGCTGTAAAAGGCATAAAATATGTAGTCTGTAGCCATTGCCCTAGTGACCACTCTCATTTGGATGTAGACAACGTTGGTTTCTATTACACTGACATTGAAATCAGTACATCGTGCTGATCCCAGAAAAGATAAGTTCTTGTAACAACCAGAATGAGCAGAACCATTCTGCAACTTTGCAATGGGATGCCTGACGTTATTCCACGCCAAGACAGAGTAGACCATATCATCAGTATGCCACCCCAGCTCTGTTAGGTTTAGCTTGAAGTGAACAGTTTCTCCAATCTCTGCTACCGTTGAAAATGTAGTCGTTGATAGGGCTGGAATGAAAACAAAAAAGTTAAGGTTGTGGCTCCCCAAAACTAAAAATACGGGATTTCTCTAGGTTCCATTGACTTTGTGGCACATTGGCCCACTCAATTTCTAATTGTTGCGCAGCGAGCGAAGCGAGCGAGCAGCAACATAGTCAGGATTTAAGAAGAATATATAGAAGGGGATACGAATTCTCATCACTTTTCACCAGAAATTGCATTTAACCATTTTACCAGCATGGCATTTAACCAGAGTGCACTGCGCCACTTTGTACCAGAGTGTATTGCGCCACGAACAACATGAGGATGTCATACGGTCGAGCCGTCGTCTTATTTCTCGTAGGTTCCAGTGAGAATTTAGTGGTTTGTTTTGCTCTGATTTACCTGTAAAATGATGTGAAGAAGATCGTGCTTGACTTTCACAACTCTTGCTTATTCTGAATGCAGTATGTGAAAGTTTGTAAATCTTGACGATTAATTGTGACATCGTAATTTTAACTTAGTACGTCATTTTTTCGCAGTCTCGCCTC
>CAXHUQ010001042.1:62700-77700 GCA_964020085.1 Micromussa lordhowensis
CTGATACTGGACCGACTATATTAGATTTGTTTCATGTAAACAGTCGAAAACTTCAGGCGAAGATTTCTCGAAATCGCTCTCATAGAATTGTTTAAACTCGCTACATATTAGGCACACTATCTAAACTACAAGTACAGTAGACAGTTTAGAAAGAAAACCTCTAGATTTCAAGAAAAGACTGTCAGTAAAACACAGCATTGACGTCATTGCGTTACTATGGTAACTCTGATCTCGATAATATAGCGATTTAGCCAAACCTAAAAGCAGAGTTCCTGAGCCGGGATGTTCAAAGCCCGATTAACCCAGGATAAGTGAGAATTTTGAATTGAGTTCTGTGACTTTATTACGGTGAGGTGTTTGGCCTTCTGTTTTGAGTTTGAATAATCTAAGTCCTCAAAATACAAAAAACAAAGCAGTGAAAAACATTTGTATACAAGAAAAATTTATATTTCGGTTAACTGTTACAATCTTGGGTTAGCACTAACCGGCGTCCGTGTTAACAACAAGTTAACCTGACATGTGCCCGCGATCCAATCGAAAACCAGTACTTGGTCAGCGGTCAACTTCCAAAAAACGCCCTAAGTACTTCATGTATCCCTTCCAGATATTATAGTGTATCTAATACACTATAATAAGGATAAATATACTATGCCACGTTCTAAATACACTATGATAAGGGATACACCAAGTACTTACCAAAAACGCGTGACCTCGATGAGCTTTCAACTTGAGCCTGTGATGTGATTAGCGGATACCTTGTTTTGACAGGTGTCAATTGACCGCAACTTGGATCCAATATCAAAGAAGGACACTATAAACCAAGGGTGCATGTCTCTGTCAACCTATTAGCTGGAGTATGGCCGCCATCTTGCGCAACTCCGTCGCCCTCGAGGTCGTCGTCGTGCGTACGCGCCCACGAGCAATACCGCTAGTCATAATAACCATGGGAAAATCAATTCATGGGTTTCCTCTTCTTTCCTATATGGGTATGGGGCTCCGCTAAAATACGTTGCACCCGAAACTTTGGTCTACACCTAGCAAGAGGTGTGGATATCAATCTCCTGTACTATGTTTTGGTGCCCTTGCGATTTATATTTGTATAAAGTTGGAAGGTGTCACTATTGAAAAATCCTAAGTGTTGTTACTGTTCCAGATCTGATAAATAGAAAGGAATTAATAAATACAATAATTTTCATTATTTTCCAACTCTGCTTCCTAGAGTACAAATATCGCGCGAAACGAGTACAAATAACAGATATTTGTACTCGCCTCATTCCTCCCGGCCGCGTGAAGTTCAAAACCTTGGCAAGTCAGAATTTTGGGAAAAGAAATCGTTGGATAATAAATCTCTTATTAGACGTTTTGGTGTCTAGTATCGCTGTATATTTTTACTCGTTGTTTGTATTTTGACTCGCCCAAACTGGCTCGTCAAAATACTGCACAACTCGTAAAAATATATGTGCGATACTACACACCAAAACGTCTAATAAGATATATATATTTAAAGAGAAAACCACATCACCCTTAGCTGGTTTGCGGGTCCTCAATCCTGGTGTCGGTTTTATGGAGGGAGGAAAACCGGAGAACCCGGAAAAAAACCCTTGCAGCAAGGAATCAAACTCAGACAACATTGGTGGGAGGCGAGCGCTCTCACCAATGCGCCCTCCCTACTTCCCAATCAACATATCAATTCAACTGGGCTCTGCACCACTCCAACGAATCTGATTTGCATTTCACGCATACGTGCTGTCTTCTCAGTCCCGCTCATAAAAGAAACAAACCGAAACAAAGCGAAACCAAATGTATTAATTAATTTATTTATTTATTCATTTATTTATTTTCAGAGGTATCTCATTAGAAATCGCTTAATTTGTCTAATAATTTATATTTTGGCAACAAATCTTAGATTTCAAGGCTTTCTGACTAAAACTATAATAACAGTCACAACTTTACAATCGATCTTCTGTGCAGTCAACATAAATTGCATCAAAAGGTATTCTTTTTCTTTGTCTAGGTTTCAATTTTGATCGTCTCTTCTTTTAGCTAATAAAACCTGCGATAAATTAGTAGTAAAGCAAAAGAGTTTCGCAGGCATTGAGTCCGTATTTATTTATTAATTACAATTTAGTGACAACAAATAAACAAAACTGACAGAGATGCCATAAATATGGTCCGTAAAAGTACCAAAGACCCCATACTCAGATAGACCACCTAAATTATATATCTATAAAAAAATGTTAATTCAAAATAAATATATTCACAGTATTTGTTCCAGCATAGTTCTTCTTGAAAGTAAGTATATATGAAAAATCTTGAATCGTTATCAATCCAAGCCTTAATGTCGTGAAGATGTGATTTCTAGCTTTGGTACTGAACAGCTTTAGTGTTATTTTTGCCTCAGATTTATACTCGCGAGAAGTGTGAAAGTTTCCACGTCCCCAAGGGAACATAGCGGGCCCATCATATGCTTCGCAAACAGTTTGTCTCCTCACTTGTTCATCTACGTACTGTTTAGCTGCAACTTCTCATGACCAGTAACTTCTTCATTGTCGGCTGCTCACCACAGATCTCTACTGTATTGCGCGAAAGTTTATCTGCATGTCCGGTTGTATTGGCTGTGTTTACTACATGGATGCCATCTTTAAGACACTATTATGCTTGAATTGTTTAGACTTATAAAGGGAAATCTGTGAAATAAAAATACAAACAAAAAAGGTGTGAAAATCAGTCGCCCGTCTTAGCGAGTATGTAAAGCAGAAGTTTCGAGAGGTAGTCCTAGGTCAGAGCAAAAAGAGGACACAAACTCAGTTAGGAGTTCGAAGAACATCATGGATTAACAATGGATATGTTAAAATTTCCTTCCCAACCAAAGCATGGTTGATCAGTGAGACTGGGACATTTTTTTCTATCATGAATAGTCATGGTTGCAGCAAAACAATTTATTTTCCATTAAAATCTACTAGAATATCAGTTTGAGTTCAGCCTACCCGTTGAATTGACTCAGTTCGATGTTCACAATAGAAAGAGAATTTGAAGACTCAACAAAAGAACAATTAGCAGTATCGAAAGGGTTGAAGAAACACCAGATGAAGTTGACGCAGGCGTAGCGGTCTTCGGGAAATGATCTAGAAAAAAATATGAAACACACATAAAATTTTCAGCTTATAAGTGATCTATAAACATACAACAAATCTGACTGAATAAAAAGGGAATAATTGCCATAGACTTCTATTTACGTAAAATATTGGGTCTGAGAATTTGGTACTATCGTTACAGTAAATTAACCAATATTCAAATGATGCGTGATGATTGTCGTGAACAATCCATTAATGTGTTGTGATGTACAATTGTAAGGAGAAATTAGATTTTAATAACTCTCAAAAATTAACTGCGAGTGTTTACATATAACCCTGATGAGTTAAAAAGACTACAACCCACTTAACACTGGGGTGTCCTGTCCATTTTAAAAAAAAATTGACATTTTAACGGGAAAACAGGACTGAAATTTCTTGGGAAAGGATTAACTTAAAGCGTTTCTTAGTCCCGATAGCCGGTCTGATTGTAATGACAGGAACTAACACTAATCTAAAAGAAATGACCTTAACAAAGAACAGAGAAGTAACCAATAGGCTCACAGAATCCTTACCAAGAGTTTTGTTACCATCTCCAAGCGGATTACAATGACTTGGGTTGACTGTCGGTTTTGCTAAAAACAACACGTAATAATAACACAATTGTTTGTTCCAAAGTTCCAGGAATTGTTGCTTTGTAATGCCAGAATTAAGTGTATAATATTTCTGAAAGCTCTTGATAACAGAAGGCAAAACTTTGTTAAACTTGTTTAGAAACAACACTATACTTTAGGTCTATGAGAAGGACACTTTTCAGCCCCTCGGAAAGGGGGTAGGGGTTACTCTCTATAATGGCCTATACTTTTTCAGGCTTCAGGTTTTGAAAGAGCAGGGATTTTATAAGTTGAAGTATATAAAAGGGTAGGGGAATTGCTGTCATTCAGTTATTTAAAAGGGACCTAATTAAAATATTTCAAACACACGCATCTTACAGCTGTATCATAAGCTCGATCTACATCATTAGCCTCATTTTAAGGGTATACGAAATGAGTACCACCATTTTTTCAATAAAAGGTGTACGAAAGGGGTTCATTTTCTGTCAAAATGGTAAAGAAAAGGGTAAGGAGTTGGACTCCGGCTCGGAGCCTCCAGGTATAAAAATTTGAAGAGTCCTCTCCGAGCTTTTCAGATGACTTAAAATAGCTATCAGTGGTGCTGATAACAAATTTACAATTTACAATTTTTGTATTTCGCTCACTTACCCATTATTTTCAAAGACATTGTGTCTTTATCATTGCTTTCCATTCCCGAAAACACGTGCTCCACAGCATAATCTCCACTATCGGCATAACTAGTGTTTTTTATGGTCAGTAGTAGATGAGTTCCGTTCCATACTTGGAATTGTACCTTGGTCAGGCAAAATGTTTTCAAAATATCATTCAAACAGCTAGCGGTCTGAGTCCCGCTTTCTATGATAGCGAATGATACGTTGTCCTTCCACGCACGATACTGTTTGAACTCTTCAAGGTGTTCACGATCCGATCTGTGCCATAAGGACTGCGCTGTTTCTCCAATTGTACAATTATAGACTTGCGAATATCCTAACACAGCAACTGAAATGACAGATTTAGGAGGATCATATTAAACCTGCCACAATGATTCTAATTAAACTAGTAGTTATTAAAGATTATGAGTGCGTTCGACGCCTTCACTTGCCCTTGAATGATCTGATTAGCTGACTTTCAACTCCTGTCTATTGCTAAAATCAACATTTTTTTTTACCAACAACCGAGGTTTTACAGACAGATTTATAAAATAACTGAGCCACTATGCGCGCTCTCATTGGTCGATAGATGTGTTTACATGAGAGTATGTAAACACGGTTGTGACGTTTTCGATGCGCGCGTATTTTTGAGATTCTTTTATAAAAGCAATAGAGCACTTTTTCCGTGTTTATATAGCCTCATCTAAACACTCGGAGGGTTGGGAGAATTCTTGAAACTTATGCAAACCCTCGACTTCGTCTCAGGTTTACATAACTTTCGACAATTCTCCAAGCCTTCCTCGTGTTTAGATGAGGCTATATAAACAAGGAAAAAGTGCTCTATTGCTTAAATAACATAATTACAAAATCCTCTCCTGTGGTTTTCTGGTTAGCAAGTAGCAAGTCTCCAATGTAAACTATAAGTCGATATGTTGCGTGACGGCGCCAGTTTACATTTGCCTTCAAATTTCATGATAAATATTTTCAAAGTTACTAAGTAATATTTACGCGTAAAGGGGGGTCTGCGAGCCAGAGCCCCCGAAAGATTCCCGCCAAAAAGTCCAAAAAAAGGGCATGCTACCCTTATATGATATTTATTACAAGCGGTCATATAGTGCGATCATATGACATGCACCTAAACATTCTCTTAATATTGTTCTTACATAATTTAAGCTTACATTTTCTGTCCGTTTAGAAACTGAACAAAACACTTAGAAATATAAAAGGTCGCTTTATTTGTCGCTCGCCTTATCGGGAGGCAGGGGCAGACACGCAACTTTCCGCTCTCCTTGCCCCTAATGTCGCTAATTTTAAAATGCTCGAAGTGAGCGGTCATTCACACAGAGTCTGATTGCCCGAGGGACAAGACAGTTGACAACCGGCAGCCATATAAATACATTGAACTGAATCTTTGGTGACGGTTCCGGATATATGCTTTTGATATGCCGTCTTGATAATCACCTAAAATTGTCCTAGTCAGTAATGTACCAAAAACACATCATCTGGCATCCCGACGAAACAGGCCACGTTTGTGGTGATCTGCACGGCCCAGAATCATAACTACAAACGAGGAAACTATATCGAGAACCCAAATAGACTCACTTTGCATCAGTGTCAGTCATCTGTTTTCGCCTCTGCCGCGGGGAGGCCAATTTTGCATCCAACACCGGTTGTCTCATAAAATCTCAATTCAGTCTGCATTAGGACAGCGTTTTCCTTTTCGTCGAACGCAAAAATATAGCCGTGATTGGGCATGCATCCTGACAATAATTTCATCGCCAAAATTGTTTCCTAAATTTTCAACCGAAGCCAAAATAATCCTGACAACAAAGTCGTGACGTTACGTGCCGGAATTTAATTAACGTAGCGATGATCCGCTCAGCCAGGCAAGAGAAAATTATTTTCTGTTGTAAATCTCAGGATAATTGCATTGAGCTCTCAGTCTCTTAGTTTGTAACGGAATGTACTACATACAAAAATCAACATGGGCCGAGAAAGTGTTTTACAGAATGTGTCCTATACTGAGTCGCCATGAGTCATCAAAATATTTTCATAACCGTACACATGGCCGCATCTTAAAGACTCTTGCGTGAATACTTTGGCAATTGACACAGTATCGATATTCTTTTCTAATTCATGATCAGTAGTAGTCAAGTTGTAAGTTAAATAACATTCAGTCAGTTCAGTGAATCTTTAGGCGTTCCGAAAGCCGTCTTTTCCTTCGAACTTCGGTCTGATGATAAACACGAATGATTTGTGCGTTAATTTCTTGCTCACCCGTCGTTTCTTCAAAGGTCAAGAAACCAAACTGCTTTATCAAAGCTCGATGCATTTCTACATAAACTTGACGGTTTATCGATAATTATAACAGACTAAAGTTACCGTTTGTTTATACGAAACACGGTAAGCCACATACCACTAGGCACACACGGTGTTTGTCGAATAAAAATCCTGTCGTTCAGTTCGTTCGGAAATGAATCGTCTCTTACCTTGTAGGTTAAGTTCGAAAACGCAAATCAAAACGTTTGAGAGGGCTTTCCTAGAGAATCGCATGGCTACCAACAACGATATAAATTTTACTGTGAAAGTGCTTAGTTAGCAATTCGGAAGTCAAATAATTCAACAAGTGTATTCGGACCATTTCCGACACGTGCCGCGTGTAAATATTTTTTCACACGACCAAACCACAGTTATATGTATATATTGTATCAACCTGTTTCAGAAAATTGTACATAAATCGTCGGTGAACCGACCCTAGCACTTGTGAATTAATAAAGCTTACTTTGATTTAAGCTCTTAAGTATAATAAGTCAAGAGGGAATCCATTTTATTCTCGCCCCAGGTGTGCCCCTTCGCTCGCCCGCTTTGCTCTTGCTTTGCTCAAGTGTTCTTTCACCACACAGCTTTAAAGAACTGAAACTGAATAGTCAGGCACTGTACGTAACTGTACGTTAAATTATTATAAACAAGCTAACAAGATCATCATTGTGTTACTTCACTTAGTTCAATTGAGCAATATGAGAGGAGCTGACCTTTCACTTTCTACATGTACAATGTAGCTGTCATCACATTGTGGTGTTGAGCCGTGTCTAAATAGCAGTCTAGTTATAAGTAGAATTCTGTTTTAGCTACCTTTCTTAAATTTGGCCACAGAATAGGCGAGGAAATCTCTCTCAGTACTGATATTTATCGATATTTATTTTCTTTTAATTAAATTCAAATTCGTTATTGGGCCTCGCGCTGCGCTTTGGAATTGCTCGTCCGATTACTCCCTGAATTGTACCGTCCACTCAGTCCAGTCCGTGTTAATCTTGTTTTACCCGTTGTTTAGATAACGACATGAATCTTATTTACTCTGGAATTTCAAACAAGCTTTTATATAGTCTAACTCCACACAATGCTCTATGATGGCGGCCAATTTGAGATGCCTTGCAATAGTGTGTTTTAATTTAAAAAGCGCTTTGATGTACTTGTACTCTGTGAGCAAAGTCGATCACCTTGATCTTTCCTTGATAAGTTCAGATCGAATCGACTCTGCTGGCAGAGGGTAATAAACACACATACCTCCTGACAAACCTGCTTTAAGGCTGTAGATGATCGTGAGAGCAAAAAGAACCTTTATCCAACACATTCTGGCTCAGTTAAGACACTCGTTTCGTGGTCAGTGATGTGCTTCAGTGACTTCATTACTCAGCACATTTACATACTTCCGGTTCTGTGAGATCACCGACAATAAAAGCTACTTCTATGCTTAACGTATCCTTTTGTTTGTTTATGGTGCACGTTTGATTAATAAAATAATGAGCTCAAGGCACCAGAACGTTCTCTTGCATTCCTATGAAAGAGCACATTTCTGAACAGTTTAATTTCAAACGATCAATCACAAAGAGAGAAATGTAGTCACTTGCATCTAGAATGGTATTTGCGCACGCCTGGCGTACGTTTCTCCGGGTTATGACGTGCCTATGACGTGCTTATGTAGCGTTCTTCGCTTACACGATCATGGACCATCATGGTAGGCTGAATTTTTACACGTGTTTTTCCGGCAGCAGCACATGCCATGTTCTTTTTATAAATCGAATCCGAACCGATTGACTCGGATGAGCTTTCCACAGACGTGTGCCCGCTCGGTGCAGTGAATTTCTTCATGGCAAGTCAGTGGCGGATCCAGACCTTGAGCTAAGGGGGGGCCCGGTCTTGATTTACTTGCCATGGCGGCCATTTTCCCTTCAGTCATTTCTTCTTTTTTACCCAAAATAAGGGGGGGGGGGTCCCGGGCCCCTCCCCTAGATCAGCCACTGCAAGTGGCTTCACTTGAACTGGACAATTGACTTTCTCTCTTTTCAGCTGTGGACATATCAATCTATAAGAGACAAACACTGTTTATGGTCGCCCTTCAGTGCTGGAAACAGGGACTTCATATGAGCTGGCTCGGTTACCAGGACGAATTTTGTTGTGTGTTGGACAAAACTGTTCTGGATCGACGTTTTACAAGAAAAATAACAACAAAAATAAAATAACTGATGATTTTTTTTTTGATTATCTTAAACTATACTAAATTCCACACATGGAAACTTTTTTTATATGGATTACGCAAGAAGGGCTTGCGTTACACCTTGTCCAAATTTGGTAACTGAGTCACAAAAGCATGCAAATCAAGTGATTTCTGAGAAAGAAGAGTTGTCAGTTTTGCGAAGAAGCTCTTAACGTGCTGGTGGATTGTTTTTAATTTTTCAAAATTTTGACAAGAAAGCGTGAGTAAAATTATAGCCTTACAACTTATTTGGCCACTGAAATACGATACTGTCTTTAGAAACTGATCTTCTTCCCAACCAATCAGTCTTCCGCGTGTTATGAAGATGGCTGCCTTAATAAGCTTGCGCTTCGTAGAAGCCACAATTGCACAAGATACTGCTGTGTTAAAGCGTTATCGACCAAGAACTGCAGTCATCGCTTTTTGTGCTTCTAGGAAAGTTTCCGGACCTGTTTCTGATCTCATCTACCAGGAGCTTCCCATTTTCTCGCATTATTTTCTTGCATAACAGCTTGAAATAAATGTTTGGTTTGCCTTTGTGGCTTCGGTAGTAGAATCACATCTTTGGTTAGACCGGTGATGTATCACATGTAGGATTATGGTGCTATTTAGATGGATTATCGCTTTTTCCTCATGCCATCTCGTCGAATTCATGAAAAGAAAAAAAAAAAAAACACGGAACGATGTTCTTCGCACAACAACATTGGCCGGTCTAACACTACGATGTCCATGTAAAAACTATTTTTTTGAGAAATCGCGCAATTTTCCGTACTTTTAGGATTCAGTGCGCAAATTTAGATATGCTGTAACGCAAGTCTTCCTTGAGTGATATACATAAAAATAACTTTCCACATGTGGAATTTAATAAACTTTAAGACAATCACAAAATTATTTGCATCACTTTGCTTGTTTTAATTTTTTGTTGTAAAACGTCGATCCAGATGAGTTTGTCCAGCGTAATAAGAACTCAAAACAAAATCCGTTAGAATGGGAAATTTCAACCCGATCGACCGGGATGAATTCAAGAAACAAAACCAAAATGATGGAACATAAACTTGTATCGTTCGCGGCTATCGTAGCTTTGTGGACTCCTGGAACGTTACTTATAAAGCAACTGTTCTCGTATTTCTGAAGTGGAAACGTATATAAGGCAAAAATTAAGCGATTTTGGCCGCTATGATGCGAAAAGCGAAGGTATTTAGTCAAAAACGTTTTGTCTCGGTCACCCGGAGTGTTCACATGGGAAGCGTTTCATCCCGGTCTCGGCTTTTGCGACCGATATCTCGGTAACCGGGCCAGTCCAGCTTCTCATATGAACACATCAACATTTTTGCGAAGAAAAGAGTGGCGGGGCGAGATCTCGGAAACCGAGCCAGCCCGGTTGACCGGGCTCATGTGAAGAGGTCCTTAGTGGTAAATGGGTAATTACGAGCACAAGCGAGAGCAGCCTAGCCTCGTAGCCTCGAGCGCCGCCGAATCGAACGACGGCGAAGCTGCGAAACGAGAAAGGCGCACCTGTTCACCGGACTCCACCCAGGCGTTTCGCTGGCCAACTCGTTGCTCGAGCGTGTGATCCAAAGGCGAGGCTGCTCGCTCAATAACATGACAATTTAGGAACCTCGCGCAATGCACAACTCACCATGCATTGGCTTTGCTGAAAATATTTTGATTATACGCTTTACCGACAACTTTCGTTTAACAGCAAGATATAACAGTACGCATGACAGCAACGGGGACAGTTGCGGACGCCTTATTTCACCTCCACGAACTCTTTCACTGCAGTCGGTTTTTGTCACAAGCCAGCGGCATGCCTCGCTCAACCATCGCCAGCCCCGTGTATGTCCATACATGCCGTTGCTCATTTTCCCCGCAGGTATAAAGTATACTAAAGACCTCAGAAAAGAAGGAAATGAGGAGCCACACGAGCTAAAGGACAAATCCTCTGATATCCTTGGGATTCGAACCCACCAACACTAGAAAAGATCACCTAACAGCAACAACAATAACGACAACAACATTCCTTTCATTTGTGCTATCCAGATTTACATATAACAAAAATACGTTTATTTCAGGCTTAATATTTAACAATTATTCGCTGAAAGCGAAGTGAACATTTAACAATTATTCCACGAGAGCGCGTCGGATATGAGATGTAGTCCATAAGCTGAGAGCCGAACACTTGGGCCGTTTATGGGGAACATCCGAAACATGTCTTATCTTAATCTTTGACTATTAAGAATCATAAAAATGTATGATAGCAAGGATAGGACGGTAGCTTTCACTTTGTAAATCGAATTTTAAATTTGCCCCTCATACCTTTGTTTTGCAGCCATCTTTTAACGTGCACAAATCCGGTAACAAAGCAAATTCAAAACGTACTGTAACTTCAAGCATGATTTTCGTTTATTCTAGTGCTGGAAATATAAGTATGTGACGTCATATGTGACGTCACAACTCCTGATTGGTGGTGGCAATATGACCAGGGCACTTGTAATGGTTTGAAAAAAATTGCGGTTTTGAAAATTATTGCAGAACAGAGCAAGTATATAAAATATATGTATACATGGCAAAATTTTTTAATAAAGCCCCCATCCCCCTCAAAAACGTTTGCTTTTTTTCCAACTCACAAACACGTAGGGAGAAAAACCCATTGACTGCCTGTGAGGCCGTACGAATGTGTTTCCTTTGCACCATGATCAATGGCAGAAGAATGCATTTATTATAACATGTATTATATGCGCTTGTTCGGGTTCAAAGCTAGCTCAATGCAAAGATATTTCTTCCTGGACAAATTATATCGTGCTGCCGTTATTCGGAATAACAAACCCATTTTGGAGGCTTCAACAGAAAGCGAAAGTACCATCAAAATCATCGCAATTGCCGAGCTGAGAGATTTGCAGACCAACAACAAGCCATGTGATGATGCAGCAACTGGACCTGCACCTAGAAGAAGCCCTAGAGATGGAAATCAGCCAAACTCAGTGATGCTACCTGATCAATTCTTGCTTTGTAAAAATGTCAAAGTACAAACCAAACAGGAAGACCAGAGAGAAACTTCACAGTGTGCAGGAATTTCGCACCGACGAAACGGTAAGACCATGTGCTTCTCTTCATGTACAACAAACAAAACACTGATATGATTGAAGTAGCTCGGGATGTGATTGAAATATGTGCAAAAGATCTAATTTCAAGCGAAGCGAAGCACCACGCCTCCTGCTAGAAAAGTTTCGTAAGAATACAAACGAAGGTCAAAGGTCGAATGAAACAGATTGTCCATTACAGCCTGTTTATGAAGCTGAGTACTGTTTGTGCGATTAATATGAACCTTAAGCAATGACGACGGCGACGCCAAGGACGACGTCAGGTAAAAAATAGTTTTATATATTACCTTCGAATTTCGCAGCTGTATAGATTTGTTCAGAGTACCCGTCTCTCCCAGAATTTACTCAAGCTAAATGGGTAATGCCAGCCCTGAATTCCAAATTAAAACACGACTGAATTAGCCGCCGCCGTTCGCGTTCTCCAAAATACGCAGAACTTGGTCATTTCACGTTGTCGTTTTGCAGAGGACGGCTAAGAAATGTACAAAGATTTATAATGCACGTGCACAGCCGTTGTTCTGCTCATTAAGTCTTTTGTTTGGTGGCGTTCTCGTTGCCGTTGCCGTCGTGGTTTAAAGTCCCTAATACATTAATATTTGCCGATTGCCTACCCTGACAAAATCGAGTATGAAGTTGTGAAAGAGCTGTTTCTGAACAAAGCTAGTGAACTAGGAGCAACTGTCTCAGAATCACACAAAAAGAACCCCATGCGAAAGTTGTCAACTAAGTTTCTTGAAATTAATTTACCAGTATAACAAGGTGTTAACATATTTAAACTCATTAGCCATAAACAAAGTTGTCCTGGATTTCTCTGAGCTCAAAACCGAGCTAGAGTCACTTTAAAGTAGCAGGGATGACAACGAAAAGAATGCGATAAAGGCTGTATGATTAATTGACAATGAAATAGAAGATCTTGAGCCGCAGATGTCTTGGCCGGCTTAAGAAAACGATATGAAAAGTAGAGCTAATGACTATATTCCAAATCTACTTGATGTCGTTTTGACTGTGCTTATTTCTGGGAAATCGCTCGACAGTAAGAGCAGTAGGACAGAAAAAACAATAAGGCTGAAAGAATCTTTCGGACAAGATGTTGTTTTTTCTGTTATAATGAATAGGGCTGTGAAAACTCCAAAAGCGTGTTGTTTCCTTCTGTTGTAAAGACCCTGTGTAACAACATAAAGGTTGTAAAGCTTATCAATAAGTACGGCCACGGCGTAAGTTATGACCTGGTAGAACTGAGAGATTGAGACCAAGTATGCGTTAGACCTTATCTGCAAGCAACGAGAAAACCGAGTCGTCCTTTCGGCCAGTGTAACGCAGGAGGAGAGCAAGTCCACTGTCGCCCTGTTGATGGCCGATGACATTGATAACCTAGAGTGTGCATTGAGCGGGTCTGGAACGTCTCATTGCTTGAACTCTATCCTTGTCACTGAGAGAAATGAGAGAGAGAGTGGAGACGACTCAGATGGCCAAGACTACGCACCACCAGTGGTGAAGAAATGCAGGAGATCCTTGCCAGCGATCTAGCGACTAAAGAGATCCAGCGACTAAAGAGATCCCCAAGTACTACGGCGGAAGAAGGATGAGGCCAGGGGACCTGCCGCACCTTCAAAACCTTGGAGTAAGTTCTTCTTTTAGTGAGAAAGCAAAGGAACTGACATTGCGCTACCGCGGTGTGGCTAAAGCTCGAAACACACCCATTACTACTTGTGTCTGTATGGACTGGCTTTAACATCGTGATCGCGGTCGTGTAGTGGTTGTGGAGAGTGCAATTAGCTGTTTGGATACTATAGACTCTCGTGCCACTGACCTGTGTTTTTTGTACGAGGTGCTGTCTCGAGGGAGTGAGATAAAAGATCAGATGGAGTTGAACGCTGTTGTTTGTGTTTTTGATCAGGCTTTTTATGTTAAGGCCATGGAGGTTTACTGGAAACGCAAGCAGCTATTCCGTTGGCCTAGTCACAATGATGGGAGATTTTCATTTGTTGTTAATGTTCTTAGGAGTAATTAGAAGCCGATTCGGGATGCGGGGCTTAAAGAGCTAGCTGTCCAGAGTGATGTTGTGTCAGAGGGTTCTGTGGATAAGGCTCTAAATGGAAAACGATACAATCGAGCTATGCATCTTCATAAATGTGTGCATGAAGCTCTCATGAGATTGCTTGAGTCTTCAATCCAGTCATTTCCAGCCGTGAGCTTGGAACAGCTGAAACTAGACCCCAACCAAGAAGAGTTTGAGCGAGTGATGAACAGGCGTGAGTTCCGCGAGTTTGGAGATCAGTTGTCTATGTCTATGTACAGGGAATGAGGGAGAAAGGCTCATTCTTAGGGAGGTACGTTCTGGCTCTCGCACTTGGAGCTGTGCGATCTGATGCTCGCACAGAGACGCTCTTGGTCCAAGAGCGTCAACAGTCATTTTGAAAATTCTCCATCCTTTCAAATATCCTAGACTTGGAGTGATGTCTTTCGAATAAATGAAAATTTCATTCAGCAACTGTCCGTCATGTTTACTTGCCGAGATGGTTCAGTAACCAAGCTCAGAAATGTTAAATTCACCGCCTAGCGCGGTGAATATAGCGTCATAAGTCGAGCTTCTCGGCCACCCGGGCTCGGCCAATCACAATGTACAATTCTAATTTATTCACCTCTGAAAATTATTATTATTATTTTTTTTTTTTTTTTTTTTATTGCTTTGCACAAACACAAGAAACTATACCACACACTACTGTCTTAAAACTATCCTACTGACAATCTAATTGGAGCAACTAAAAATACTTAACCTACATGTAACTTATATGACTACAAGAATACTAATACTAACAAACAAGGTTGCAATAGCCCTAGCACTAGAATTTTAAAAAATTAAACATATATTCTAGGTGTTTTAATTCACATTATTCCCTTGTCATTTAAATTCTACATATAATAAAAGAAATAAGAAGAAGGAGAGGAGGAACTTTATGTTTTAAAATATTAAATAATCTTTTCGATTTTATACTTGTATTTTATTTTATTGATAAAATCAACGATCTG
>CAXHUQ010001042.1:82700-127477 GCA_964020085.1 Micromussa lordhowensis
CTGACTGGCTACTTTTTGGGCTAGGATCCGATGTTTCATGGGATTGAGTGGTAGTACCTGGGTCTGAGGTAGGGGGTCTTGGTTTTTCTAGAATTATATTACAAAAAACAATATTAAGAATTTATTTGTTGTAATTATTATTTAAGAACTGTTCGGCTAACAATGTACCATGTTAATTAGCCTGTGAGTAAGTTCTTCGTGGTCCTGAAGAGAGTATGAAAGAAATTCTACGCGAAGAGCCAGCTCACAGGCTACATATTAATTAACTAATTAATTAATTAATAATTAATTAATTACTTAATTAATAGAAGAAGTACATTAAAAGATAATGTGGCAGTCCTGAGTTGTTGATGTCAAAACCCTATAACTTATCACAGAATATTGGCCCTATTACCTAGTTCTAGATTTGTAATGCACTTTCCATTAATTACCCACCCAAATGAAATGAAGTGATCTGGCACAATGACTTACAAAATGGATTACCTTGCACAGACAAATTGATTTCAGCGTATTCTGGATTATTCATCCCCAAGAAAAATGCTTGGCGTATGTAGCGCCCAGCATCCTGAAGCATCACGTTTTTAATACGGAAGGACACATGCGTTTTGTTAACGTAGCGTAGAGAGAAACGCTGTTTGCACTCTTCCAGTAAGGCTGAGTCATTGACACAGGAACCGTTTTTATTCTCTTGTTCTTTTCCAAGAGCTATGATGGTGATATTTCCTTTTATGATTCTGTACGCGGAAAAAGATTCATTTCGGTCTTGCGCTGATCTTTTATATAACAGGTCAAAGGTATATGACACATACGCTGTATCTGAAAAAAAAAAAAATCCAAATGTCTTGAAATTTAAGAGCTTCTAAATATGACAAATATATATGTGGCTGGCTTTATGAACTCCTAAAGAATCATGGATCACTCCAAGTGACCCAGAAAAAACACCGAGAGAGGAGCGTATAATTGATAAACTAGTTTCCGTAGACTCACCTTTTAATAGGACTAAAAATATTTACATTAGCCTTCAAATTTAATAACAGAGATATAACAGAGAATATTAATAACAGAGAGAGGAGTGCATAATTCATAAATCATTCCAAGCGACCAACTAAAACTGACATTCCTTTCAATACTCTGGAGAAAAAAAGACGCTTGAGCATAGACTCTATGCAAAAATGGCTTCCTTTATATTATTCTTTTGTTCGTATTTAAAATAGCCTCACTAACCTCGTTTTTGAGACAAAAAAGGATTTGTTATCCCGAGCGAGGTTAGTGAGGCTATTTTGAATATGAACAAAAGAATAATTTAAAGGTACCATTTTTGCATAAGGTCTATGAAGAGATTTCCCTTAATACTGTTTTCAATAATAGCAGAATCGTGTGTCGTTTTCAAAGCATAGAAAATCATCGGGTATTTGGATCGCTCGCTAGGACAACATTTCCTACCTTCACCATCATAAACAAGAATATCTTGTAAACCGTAATTCCTAAGTGTATTGAAATAAACGTGTGCATCTCAAATTGGCTTAGCTTGTACACTCTTCATTTTTTACAACAATATTTTATAAAATAACGAGTATGAGTACAGACCAATTATTACGAAAAAAGAAGAATAGCCAAGTTTTAAAAGAAAGGGAAACTTTCCATTAAAAGACTGACAAAGGAGGCGTCAATTGTTTAATGTCGATTGGTTGATTTAAACTACAACTTTGAATGTGATTGGCTTTTTGAACTGTCCGACTAACAAACTGACCGATAAAAACTTGGCAAGTGAATCAGTGGAAAATGGGAATTTTTTAAACCAACCACAATCGAGGAAATTGTAATTTAAAGGTGATTAAAGGCATTAGAATATATATTGTCATGTTATCTTACCATTTCGCATGCCAGTCAAATTTTCCTTCTGCCTGCTGTAGGACACGCCACTTCTAACGCTCACAGTGTCTGTCAGCGACTTGTGATCTAACTGACCAAACTCAACGTTTATTCCATACGTTGCCTGATCTTGAACGTCAAAGCTCTTTAACACGAATGTAAATTTGTTGACTGAGTAGCTCCAAACTATTTTGCTCTCGTATCCACTGCGAACCTCAAAGGTGCCACTCTTATCAACTCCAACAAGTTTCTCTGATAGGATGCTACCATCAATGGATTTCAAAAATTTTCCAAAGCTTATTTCCTGTACATCTTGTGCTTCCCACGGACCGTTTGAAATGCTTCCCAAGTTTTTGTACGAGAAACCCCAGCCTAAGTTGACGTCTTTTCCTAATTCTTTAACCTTTACAAAGTCTGGGGGGCTGTCGTCTGTTAAGGATAAACTGGACTGGCATGCCCCTACAAGTAAATAAATCAGTTATATTGAGAATATTACACTGTGGTGAGAAGATATGAACTTTATGCTAGAAACATAAAATTCATATTTTTTTAGCCAACGTGTAATGTTCTTTTTATTACATACAAGAAAATTACAGAAGTGAAACTAAAGCACAAACCGTTATCTTAAATATGATCTCGTTTTGGTTTACCTTGAAGAAAGTCCTTGCATAGTTTTAAGCCACGTAAAGTTTCTTTCTTCATTTTGTCATGTGAACGATTTTTTGTCAGCTTTAGTAAATTTAACTTCCCTATCGTACGCCATCTTTCTACCGGCGTATGGCAAAGTTTGGTAGCCGTGCGATGCAATGGCGCGAGATGACGTCATTGACATCTTCGCAAAAGAGAATATGGAATATACGCCACTAATGTCCCGGATGTAGATTCGTGTGATATAGTGTCTATATAATATTTTGAAAAGGTACATTGGAACCTTGATGTAACAAAGTGTTAAGACTAGGTTTAAAGTTTAAAGGTTTAAAGTGGCAAAACTAGGCTTAATTTCGCGAACGCGTTTTTCTTTTCCATATATTTTACTATCATCCTACTATCATGTGGAGGCGCGGTGGCCTCATGGTTAGTGCGCTCCACTCCGGAGCGAGCGCTCCGGGTTCAAGCCCTGGCCGGGCACATTGTGTTGTGTTCTTGGGCAAGACACTTCACTCTCACAGTGCCTCTCTCTACCCAGGTGTATAAATGGGTAACGGCGAATTTAATGCTGGGGGTAACCCTGCGATGGACTAGCATCCCATCCAGGGGGGAGTAGAAATACTCCTAGTAGCTTCATGCTACTGAAGCTGGGATAAGCTCCGGCCTGATGAGCCACTAGGCTCGTATCCAGACTTTACCTACCCTACCTAAATCGAGGTTCCACTGTGAAAAGAATTACTAAACAAACAAGAAAGTAAATAATATATTAAATACAATAATATAATTTTTCTTTAGCGCTAAAATGCAATAACAAATAAAATATGAAAAATATAATATTTCTATAGCGCCAGTTTCCATATAGTGTAAAGACGCTTAGATTAATATAAAATAATAATAATAATAATAATAATAATAATACAACTTTATTCACAATTAAAAAAAATGACTTACATAAAAGAAATAGAGATAATATTAATATTAAAAATTCAAAATTCTATAAAATTACGAATTCCATGATGCAGAGATGTTTAAATCATACAAACAAATTATACTAATGACGGCTAATAATAATAATAATAATAAAACTATAAAACTTATAATAATAATAATAATAATAATAATAAAACAATTAGGATACGTAATCGTATGAATGTGAGTGCAATTAAGGATTTAAAGTTACCAGTGATATTTGAAAATTCTCTCAAAATACCACGAGCCTTTAGGCGCGGGCAATTTGAAAGAATTTCAATTTACCGCTAAAGTTGAAAACTTGCTTGAACATCACCATGGTTTTCACTGTCACGCAACGAAAAAATAAATCGAAAACCATTTAGTGGATGAAGTCAAGAAATTGTATTGTTATAGGAGATAGGTAAAGAAGACACTTATCCAAGTGCTGGGTCTCTTCATTTTTCCAAACTTCAGATATTCGTCGAAACGTTTTCCACAAATTCACAGAGCACAGTATGGAAACGCCATGTTGGTGTAGTTCTGTGCACTACTAACATGGCGGCGGGAAGAGTGTAAACATCTGGAACTTACTTTGGTTATCTAGCCAACTGATTATCTCAATGGAACCAACAAACATTTACACAAGCATTTTCCCTAACATTTTAACTCCTCAAAAGGCTAAAAATCACCAGACAAGTGTATATGTTTCCACAAAACGCGATCGGAGCGGTATGTCACGCACCGCGATAACTTCAAACTGCACTGGTTTCCAAACGTACCAAGCACGCTATTGAGTTGAAAAGATGTAAACAGACATAAATTTAGATCCCATTACACCAGATGAGGAGTTTAGTTTTGGATTTTGGAAAGTGATGATGTCACGTGAAAACGATCTATCGATGACACTCCACGTGCACAGTTAAATAATCACATTTGCCTTTATATAGGTTATAATCACCGACATGTAAACCAAAAACTAGTTTGATTCCTATAAATCTCAGTATATGGCTAAAGACAATAAATGTCGGTGATAATTTGAGTTAATTTTGATACCGACACACACTAGGAGAGCGTCGCTCAGTTGAAGCACATTTGCGTCTGAACTTCCTTTTTTCAAAAACTTGCTCACCTTGCAGAAACAGTGACAATAGGCAAACAACCTTGATCAAGAACGGTTTCCAGAACAACAGCATCTCCATCATGGCTTCTTGATATTCGTGGTCCGGTGAATGTTTCCTAATATAACTTATTATATTTCTTTTTTTCCGAGAAAAGCCGGAAGACATTCGATCCCGGCGGGCATTCTATATTATGTATGCTTGATTGAACAGCAAAACAATCGGCTTTTCTCTGAGCACCTTAGAGACTGACGCAACATTTACATAACTCAACGTCTGTGTAATTCTGACCCTTAATTAAAGTAATCTCTGAGTTTTTTCAATGATTTAGCACTTGTATCTGCTTGTTGCCTGGTGTAAGAAGATGTTCCTGTGATTGCACAGCGACGGTTCTTCTTAGCCTTGTCTCAAACAACAGAATATTTCCTGCGGTTTGCTTTTATAATGATGTCAACTACGCTAGTTAAACAAGCCGAGCGGCACTGTTTCAATATATCGGCTATAAATTTACGTCTGCAGCGCTTACTTACCTTGGAACAGTGCAAAAACGCAAATCAAAGTGTTCAAGAAGAACGTTTCCCGTCGATGGATCATGGCTTTTACTGAGAATTAAATCGAGCTAAAAAAATGTGCTAAGTAAGCGCGTCTTGTAATAATTATTAGAATAATTAACGGACGTTTGACAATGACCAATTGTTTCAATTTCCGCGAAAAGTGCACCCTCTGTCTAGAACAGTGTCACAAATCTTATTTTATCATTGAAAAAACCTACTGATATGGATTGTAATTTTTAAATACTTTAGGCTATTGTAAATTTCACTTTGGCTTCTCAGCTTCCCGCTAAATGCTCCTTTTTTCCCGCCAAAATATTCGCTCAACCCCTAGAAAGTTAGATAACTAAACATAAATGTGTCGAACTTTGCAGTCTAAATTTATTCATATTTTATACGGATCTCACTCAGACAGTCAGTAATAATAACAATAACACTAATAAAGATGATTTGTATAGAGCAAATTCCATACAATGTTCAAATTACACAGTCCAAAAATCGGATACAATAGATAATACGACTATTAGAATAAAATAAAATGAAAAAAATATATAAAATACTAATACTGCTTACAAATAATAATCTACTATCTATTTATTCATCATAACCACTTTGCGAAGATTCTACAAAACTCAACACAATTAGCATGAAAGAATACTCACAAAACTAAAACGTCTTTTGAGCATTCGATTAGTCGGAAACGGCGAGAGAGAGAAGGAGAGAGAACTAACTCTCTGTATTCCTTTGTCGCTCGCTGGTTTTCGAGCCTCTACCCAACTAACACAAAGCCTAGAACTGGCCATTTGAAGCTATTTGAGAGTGAGCGAGTTTGCCGCACGGTTACTGCAAGGGTATTTCATCCGGCTAAGTCTATACTTATTTACATCCTTTGCATCCTGAATTGAACACTCTTACTGATTCCTGTATGAAGATATGGTATTTTATCAGTCTACTACTTGTATTTGTCAAGGTTCGTTGAAACCTTCAAGGAAGCTTACGCTCAGAAAAAACGTCAAATTTCACTCTTCCATACAATCATGGTTAACTAACTATGATACAATCTACAACATTTCCTTAAAACTGGTTAGGGGCATTTGATTTTCAAGGTTCCATTAATCCCAAATGATTTTAGCACAGCTTAATTAGCGAGACTCCTAGCTTGTTAAAGCCTTTGTCAACTAGTCGTCGGCACAACTGACGTTCCCATCGTTAGATAGTCCAGTGGTAACGGGATGCTGCTCAAAACGGCAGCTGAAAAATCAGCTACAGTGGAACCCCGCCTGATGGTCACTTTGTTAATACGGTCATCTCGTTGTCACGGCCAATCTTTTTTTGCCCTGACAATCCTCTATAATTTTACCCCTGTTAATACGGCCACTCGAACCAGTTATGTTCATCTTTCTGTTGTTATATGCATTTCGAATGCTCATAAAAGAACAACTGCTTAGAAGTGCAATTGTGATGTTTGTCAAGACGTCACTTAAAATAGATCAGTCATGAAATTTGACCACACCCTGTTTTACGCGCAAATGGCCACATCGTTATACGGTGAGATTTAGTAACCGGGTTCCACTATACAGTGATCATCTTTTATTGTTGGCTTTTATTACTGAAATTTGACGTTTTAACTGAGTCTAAGGTTATATGGTTGCAGGAATGGAGTGTTTGCTAAGTGTTTTGGTATCAATCTGTGGCTCGTAAGGTATGTTTCTTTTAAGGCGTCTTCGATGGCCAAGAATGAACAATATTAGTAAGAGAATAACACATCCGGAAACGAACACCGTGAGTGATATCAACAGAGGGCGCATGATGGATGCCTTTGATGGTGATGGCGTGCTGGGGACTGGAAAATAAAAGAAAAATTAGTTGTCGATTACTTTCGGCAAGCTAACTGAGCAATCTGCAGGATGATAAGAAGCAAAAGTAAGGCACTGATGTATTTAAATTTGTAAAATTAAATTATCCAAAGAAATTAACAGAATTCCAGCACGTGGTAGCAGTGCTGGACGATCCAGGTAGGTAAAGGGTAAAGCCTGCATACGAGCCTAATGGCTCATCAGGCCGGAGCTAGCTTATCCCGGTTTCAGTAGCATGAGGCGACTAGGAATATTTCTACTCCCCCCTGGATGGGATGCTAGTCCATCGCAGGGTTACCCCCAGCATTAAATTCGCCGGTACCCAGTTATACACCAGGGTGGAGAGAGGCACTGTGAGAGTGAAGTGTCTTCCCCAAGAACACAACACAATGTCCCCGGCCAGGGCTCGAACCCGGAACGCTCACTCCGGAGTCGAGCGCACTAACCATGAGGCCACCGCGCCCCCACAAATGTAGGTAGGTAGGTATTGGAGAGTTAGGATATATAGTTAGCTTACCGATTTGGTCACGATTCCTAACGGTAACGTTTCTCTGTAGTGGACTGTTAGTTTTGAGTGGATCTGTTGAAATTGATTCAAATACTTATGAGAATATCGTTTTGCGGAATGAGACAGTGTTCAGATTTCTAGACTAGATGTACCGTAATGATCTGATGTAGTACCATCCTTCCAAAAGCGCCACCCCCTCCCCCCTTTAGAATGTGTTTTTATTAGTAATTGCCCCTATTCTAATAAGCGCCCCCATTTTAAACTTATAATATTACAGCGCCGTCAGAGTACGTATCACCTTAGGCTCATCTTTCTTAATTCAGTGCTCACATACGTAATGCCGCATTACAAAAACAGTGGTCGTCGTCTGAGTTTCTATGTCCATGTAAGTACATAATTCCTTCAAACGAATGATCTGTGCTTCACATTCGGGGCGATAGCTCGCCTGCTTCTCAAAAAACAAATAAGCGCCCTGTCTCGAATATGCGAGACGTATTTTTAGGCTCGGTCATAGGTTCGGTCATTCTAAGGGAACTTAAAATATATTAGGGGATTTATTATAGGGGATATATTAGGGATTTTTGTCCATTTGTCGAAAACTTTAGGCCTTCCTGCCTTTGCGAAAATCATAGCTGACGTTTCTCGGTACCCAAAATGACATGTTTATCAATCTGAAAACAACAGGCATTAAATTTCTCATACCACGAAAGTTCGAGCTGTCAACAGGGGATTAAAGGCCTTTCGAACGAGAACAGGTGCACTCTTGTGTATATAACATTATTAAAAACTGGATCATTGGATAATGCAATTCGAGAGTTTTCATTGGCTTAGCCACCATGGGCTATGAGCCATTATACCATGCTCTACCAATATGGTAAGCGTACGCGTGATTTTTTGGGGGGGCGTTTTTGCTATATTTTAGGGGCGTTTTTAATAAAACAATTATTCCACTCGCCCTTGTTGGATATGAGATGATTATAGCCAACTCGGCGCTATGCGCCTCGTTGGCTATCTACCATCTCATATCCAACGCGCGCTCATGGAATAATTGTTAAATATTTTTTATAAGAAAATCGAGGTCGAAATTTGCGAAATTTTAACAACTTTGTGTAGAACGTTCTTCCTTTCTCTAAGAGTCAAAACTAGCCAAAAAGCAATAAAACCAGCACTAGTTCTTATCTGCAAGAAGTTATGTGCGCCATATCAGGCTTCAATGCATACAGGCTAGCCTCAAAATTACTTTAACACCATCCAGATACCAAATAAATTCGAAAACAGAAATGTCATACGATATAATTCGATATAATTTAACAATATTCACACGAATATTGTCAGTCTAAGAAAATCGGCAGAAAAATAATAACATTCAGCCTCGGCCGGGAAAACAATCTTATATAAAACGAGTGTAATTTATTGAACGATCCGTTGGGTGCCCCTGAATAGTAAGTTACTTCCTAAAATCCGCATATCGTAACTTCATGATTTTAAAGTAAGTATTTACCCTCTATACGAAGTATCACAGTATCTGTCAGCGGAGACCGAGCTAACTCAAACTCAACATGAAGCCCGTAATGTTCTTCGTCCTCTGTACTTAAGCTGAGAAGCGTAAAAGCCACTTGTAGACGAGACATGTTGAATCGGCAGCTGATTTTGTTCTCATAGTTCGGTCTTACCAGCACTTGGCCTCGTCTGTCGATGACCATGAGTTTTTTCTTCAGGTATCCTGGAGAGCTCCAGAGCCCGAAGCTCAGTTCGTATATGCTTTTGTTCCACGTCTCTGTCGGCAGCAGCTCAAATGCCCATTCAAACGAAGCATTACCATTGCTTTTGCCAATCAAGGGATTGCTTGGGCGGGATACCAGTCTCGGCCTTCTTTGCTGGCATGATACTGACAAATGTTGAATGGTTAGTTTAAGGGGCTAGGTCACGCGATTTTCGGCAATTTCAGCATTGATCAAAGGGTCATAGAATTAACTGAAATAACAAAATAACGGCTCAAAACTATAGAAGAACTCGAACAAAACACAGGGAAGCTAAGAAGGGACAAGGATGGACAAAACTGGGGAGGATTAAAATGGATTGCATTTGGGTAAATTTGAAAAACGTCGGCCCACCTTTTTTCAAATTTATGTCAGTTTATATTGATCAAACAGCTGGAAAATCATTCTCAGTTGTTATGTTGCCATGATTTTGCAAATGAAAGACTCTTGCTCTGTCAATTTGACGTTTAGAGCTCACAATTATTAACAAAATTAAACAAAACTACCTAAAACAGCGTGACCTAGCCCCTTTAATAAAGAATGTGCCGCAATAAAATCTTCGTTTTAAGGGCGTAACCAACTGTTATAAAATGCGATATAATTAACAATTATCCTGCGAAATCGCGCGGAATATCGTCTGATACTTAGCCGATGAGGCCGTAGGCCGAGTCGGCTAAAATCAGACGATATTCCGCGAAATTGAGCAAGATAATTGTTTTATTATTCAACAAATTGATAACAAAACAGCCTAAATCCTTGTAAATCTCTCTGTCGACATTTTTCTCGCTTCACTTTTTCTTCCCACGTACGAAGCTACGTATACCGCCTGATATCTGTTACCTACGGATGACAGATATCGAGAGCATCATGACCACATTTGGATAGTGTTACAATTTGTTGAATAATAATAGGGAATACATGTCAAAATAGCTAATTTGATGGACAGGTCGAAAGCGTGGAACAATCTTACTACTGTAGCTTTGACAGTAGATGCGGTAAAGAGTAACCTCAGGAAAAGATAACTGATAACTGTTGTAATCGCCTCTATTTTAAAGTACATCCACTACTTTCTTCTTTTTTCCGCTTATTTCCGATTCCATATTCCAGGATTCCTGAATTTACGGTCAACAGGGCCGTGTTATAATAATGCTGGAAACCAGCCAATACTGACTGACATCGTATCACGGGAAACCGACAACAAGCCTCAGGTGACATTGAAGCTTCCAATAATAGTCTTTCTCGGAAAAACAGGATGTTTTGTTTTAACATGTGTCACGCCAGGTGACTCGTCGAAAGCAACATTCTCAGAACTGATCCGCATCTTTCTTGGAACTCTGAGCGAAATGATAAACGTTTTTTTGTCTGAAGCAAACGCAAAGCGACTATATTTCAACCCTAGTCGCTTAATAAATAGTAATGTGTTTCATTTCTTTACGGAACCCTCTCTAGTGGAGGGCATAAATTAAGCCAGACCACAATATAAACAAGACGATCAAAATGAATGCCAATATAACTGGGTGGCTTTCTCTCGCAAGATTATTCGCTTGGTTGATTACATGTTCCAAACCGTCGCTGTGTTGTTCCGTGAGTCATATGATTTCCACTCGCTTTAATATCAGTAACCTGGTACAAATTCGACAATTTCAAATATAGGAATCTCGCTTTGACGAGATACTGCTCCAGTTTAAGTTCAGTGCCAAGCGAAGGCTTGTTATTTTCAGTTTCGATTCGATCCTTCATTCCAAGGAAATTACATATAAACCTAAAAACAATATATGTACTCCACTTACATACTCTCTGGCCCTCATTAGTTCCAAACACAATTTTTTATGTGTGCCGAGACAATTTTTAGGACCTTTAGTTTGTTCTCGCTTGGCATTTTATTAATTTTGATGGGGGCGAATACTTCCGCGTACTTCCGGGTTTTTCTCATTTTCCCTTTCTTTTGACACTAAAATACATTCTCTTCACTATAAAACGAAGATAAATGATTCACAAAACCATCCCAATATCAAGCACCGAGTGAAAAGTTGTTAACCTTACCTGCGAGGCAAAACGCCACAACAAGATAAAGCGAAACCTTCGACGGTTTGCCTGTGAACTGTAATTCGTGTCTCCCCATCTTTGTTTCATTAACGTGGGTAAATATTATTGGTGATTGACAAACTGAGCTACGTTTAGTTACTTGCAGATAACCCGTTTGAAGACAAATCCTGAAAAAGTAATATTTCTTAAATTCATGGGTTTTCGGGAACAAAGGAATCGGTTAATTTCCGAGAAACGTTTACCTGTGCATCCAATCAGTCAACTTCGATATTTTTTCAGCCTATCACAAAACAGGACTACCATGTAGCCAACCAATAGGAGCTCGATATAAATCTATTTATACATTATGGTAACGATGATTATTTTATTACTGATACTATCCTTTTAAAGAAATCCCCGCTACCAGTTCATCATTTGTTTTGAGAATCCTGTCACCAGCTGTCACACACGTGATATGTTTTGTTTTCAGTTCCAACTCGTGTGCTTCATCAGACATTACCACCGACCATTTGTTCCCAATTTAGCTACTGGAAAGGTAACTGCAAGTAAAAACTAAATTGCACTGTAGCACTGCACTGATCATCAGCTAAAAATAGATTCCTCCAAATCCGCCTCATCATTGGGCTAATGATTCCGCTGAGGGCGAGTTAAAGCGCATTTACGACGAATTTCCATGAGCAGTAGATTAATTAAATACCTGGAAATACTAACTAAAACATTTGCTTCATAGACATTCATGCTAAGTAAGTGTAAGAAATTAAAATGCCTCAAGCCAGTTGAGCTCCTTGTTCTCTTAGATTAATAATTTTCTAAAAAAAAAAATTTTTTCTGTCGCCGATGTAACTGGTAAACTATGATGCTCTTGCGAAAATATTGGTATTTCCAGAGCTCAATATGAATTTTAGATAGCTACGTTAATCGATATTTCATGTTGACACTCGGTTTATAGATTGATACTATATTCAAAATCAAAACTTGAATTGGAGCCAACGAAGCAATACAAAACTCTCAAAGGTTATGACCCTTCCTTTTCTAAGAAAAGCAAAACTGTTTGTTTTTAAATAAACAGTTTTTCCGAGAAAGTTTATTGTTTAAGGACATGAAGTCTTATTACTATTAGCATTCTTTTAGTTGTTTCCCCTAATTAGTATGGGTACTGTCCCAGGCTACAAGGCATTGACACGAAAATAAAGTTTCTTTTCTGTTCTGTTCTATTCTGAATCACGCCCGTCTAACCGATCAATCAGCGCCACTTAACTGAGTGGCGACGAGAACACTTCCGAAAAGTGCCCCCTTAACAAACCTTTTTCAAATCCGTCGTGCTTGGATCCTTCACAAACGGATCTTCTAAGTAGAGACTGAAAATGTTTTTAGAGGAAAATGTTTTGAGAGGAAAATGTTTCATAATATTTAAAACTGAAACTTGAATACTCGCCAAGCGTAAAAACAATCAGGAACCAAGTACTGTAAATTAAGGTTATCTGACCCTAGATTTCTTAGAAAAAATAACAAAAGGTTTAATAAGGAAAGCGTTTTTCTGTCAGATATAGTCAATCAAGAGGCACTGATTTGATAGACGTAATCCGTAGTAAACGTTTATCAGTAGCCGAACCTGTCAGGATATAACCCAGGAATCATGCCGGTATAGCTACATCGGAGTGAGTGCCTCCATCACAGCTCCACAAACTGCCCAGTTTTATTTGTATACATTTCTGTGAATTTTGTTTACGGTTCAGTGATGTATTTTCATAAAAAAGCATCAAAGCAACATAAGATTCTCCTGAAATGATCTTCCAAAACTCTTGTCGATTCAACTTGTTTGAGAAAGCCATCTAGCACGCAATAGCGATTGGAGCTGAGGAAGCCATCAGTGTATGGGTTAGGTCCCTCTTCGGTCGCGGAAATGCGCTGCTGGCCAAAAGGTGCTTTAGCAATTTGCCTTCTTCTCGCAACGAACGAGTTATGGAGTTCAGGTGAGACTAATTTTCATCGGTAAACTTTACTGAGTTGTAGAATGGAAGATCCCCACCTATCTCGCGTCTCATACTACAATACTCATACTGTTAATCTTGAATGGAATTCATTTAAGCGATCTCGCTCAACGAAATAATATACGGTCCCTAGCTACTCATTATTGCAGATGTGTTTGCATTATAGCTAATTGACAAGCGATATTGGTGAGTGCAAGAGTGATATTTTCGAGCTTTACATGTGGACAGGAAGTTTATGGTCTACAACTTCTTTCATTATCCTTCTTTCCTGTAATTCAATACACTATGCAGAAAAAAAAGGAACTTAAAAATCGAAAATATCAAAAGCTCTTACTAGCTACATTTGAAAGCAATCATCGTTTTATAACAAGAACTATAGGAAATCTTTAATGATTAAGTCCATTTAATGTTTCTCTTTGTCAGAGTAGTCCACATTCCATTGCACACAGTCCTCGTCCAGTTAATTTACTCCCTGTCTGGCCTTGCGACATCATTACTTATTCGTCATAAGAGCTGTAGTCGTAATCCTCATCGTCGTCATCATCATCATCATCGTCGTCGTCGTCATGGTTACGGTCGGTCGTCTTCAGATTCGTTCTGAATTTCGTAGCTGGTCTCTCCCTGACTTATGCACCGCTCAACCTTTATACCAATTTTTTAAGCTATTCCTCTCAATGAGACGGCGTTTGATTGTGTTCTTCTGGTAATAAATTCTAGAAAGACCTGTCCCACGACAAACATGAAACTAGCAATTAGTGTCACAATGCTCAGGACTCCAGACCGTCTATGAAACAGTGAGAAGTGCTCTTGTGAAAATATTGGTATTTCCAGAGCTCAATATGCATTTTACATAACTACGTTAATCGATATTTCATGTTGACACTCGGTTTATAGATTGATACTATATTCAAAACTAAAACTTGAATTGGAGCCAACGAAGTAATACAAAACTCTTAAATGTTATGACCCTTCCTTTTCTAAGAAAAACAAAACTGACGTAATTACAGTTGAGAATTCGGCATTTTTCTGCCCGTTACTTGTTAAAAGTAACTGATATATAATAATCAACGCAAGTTAGAAGTGAGAGCTACTAAACCAATGGAAGCGCAGGAACTATCCTACATCTTGGCACCAGATTGATTAATCAGCACCCAGTGATTTTGCCAAGCGATGATCAATTATCGGGTCACCGAAGTTTGACCTCCAGTTTTCTAGGAAAGCTCAGCTAGCCGTGCATTCCTGTCTCGGAAACATGTTTACATCATTTAAGCTCTTATAATTACCATTTTTCCGGTTGTTCACTTAGCTCCCGTGCTTTTACCGGGTTCTGTATTACTTGGAAAATGTGCGTGAAAATCTGTTTGTCATTGATTTATCAATCGAATCGTCTCACTGAGTTGGTAAAGCTGGTAAACTGAAATCAGGTTATTAATCAATTCACATACTCATGACGCTGTCATTGGAGCGTTTAGAGTGCTACCATTACATCAAGTTACCGCAATCACCTCAACTGGCGGCAAAACATTAATGTCTGGCCATGGCGCTGAACTTTATTTTCACCTTGGTCTTTGCTCTTGTTCTGAGCAGTTACTTTCCAGGATCAATGTTTACTACAGGTACGATTTCGCAATAATATATAACTGACGTACACGATGGATTCAGGGATGCTTGCACTATCTAATACTAGCTTTTCTATTACTGAAAACGCCTGTTTATCATAATGCCGTTTTATGGCAATGAATAAGACGTACTTTACAGCTATTCTGAGTATTGTCCGGCTTCTGAAGTTGAAATGTACTTTGTATTTTGCCAGATGTTCAGTTTGTCTTTCTTCAACTTCCTTCATGATGTACACCCTTGTTGTAATTGCTTTCACTTTGTTTCAGGGAAAGTTTCGTGACAACTGATTTAGACCATTGCACTATGTGGTTTCCTATATTAAAACTTGCGTTCATTTCTTGAATACTCATTCTCCAACTGATTTGAACCACAAATAATGTTCCCTAAGAAAATATTTGTTATATTCTTAGTTTATACATCAGAGTCAATATATCTTTATCTCTCAGTTACTACGCGCGCTGTAATTGGTCCGTTATCAGGCCGTACTCTACTGTACTTCCGGCTAAAATTTATAGCTGTTTTTGTTGCAAAAAATTGCGTGATTTATCGCCAAATCTTCTTAACTTTCATGGCAAATACGTTCGTTTTCCTTAAATTGTTTATCAAAGCGTGGTACGGATTTAACAACGATTTCGGGTCGACTCGATTGGCTTTCAATGTGCGCGTTCAGTCATTTGAAGCCGTTCTTCTTGACTAGAAATCGTTTCCCGAACCCGTCAAACACACGGTAGAGATATAATAAACCAAAGAGGCAAAATCTTTGGCCCTACAGTACATGCCTCAAACTCGGCTAGTAAGAGATACTTACGCATGACAGTGATAGAGATTGATTGTATCAAGAGAGAAATGGTAATACTTTTTAAAGATTGGACGAGTTTGGTGTTTCAAAAGCAGCGAATTTTCCTACTTTTTTTTAGCACCCATCTAGCTTTATTAGTTTACAAACACGCTATTACATAGGAAAGACTAAACATAATAAAAAGAGAAAAAAGTTCCTCTTTCCTGTTTTTAGCGAATTTTACTTGCTTAAAACCGTAATTGGCTGTAAGAGCCTTGCGAGCTAATTAGTAAATCAATGGTTGGTGTTTCTCAATTCCTTTTCTTTTTCAGCTTACCCTTTATAAGCTAGACCTCTCCCAATGACTTAAAATGTCGGGCATGCAACGTGACTTCCATTTTCGCAAAGCACTGCGATCTGTAAGCTTCAATCGATGCCATTTGAGAACGGGTAGCGTTAAGCTTGCGTTAAGGCACAGAAATCAGACGCTACGTACAACTTTAAGTTGCAAATCATTTTCTGCTGTCATTCTGATTTTTGCGAAAGTATTTATATAATTCAACTTTCTCCTTTAGTACGTAAAGTAAGTGGACTTCTTATAAAGGATCGCAGAATATTTCTAGAGCCACCTTAACAATGACTTCATGATGACATCTTGTAGTTGATTTTCGCTTACCTTAAAAACGAAATCATTACTGACTAAATTTTTTATCATGTTCATCCAATAGGTTGCCAAAAGCAAAGATTCACTCAGAAACCCGCTAAGCCCACTCATGTCTACATTGGTAGTAATGTGTCGTTAGAATGGCGATACTGCCAGCCGAGTCATGTCAAACTTTCTGAGGTGGCGTTTGGTTTGTGGACGACTTCTCCAGGCTTTCTGAGTACAAAACTTGTGGCTATCCATAGAAGCGGTTCGGTTCAAGTTAGAGGAGGATATGCATCCTTAGTAAGTTGGGCAGGCAATTTGACGTCTTCCCATGCAGTGTTTGTACTTTATCGTGTACAATCTTCAGACAAAAACAAAGTGTTTGGAATCCACGTCGAGTACAGTGGCCACAATTCACCCTTAATAGACACAGTGCAGCTCCAAGTCGAGACAAAACGTAAGTAGCAATTTCACACAAGTTTTTTTTGGTTATTACAGCTTTGAAAAGGAACAGTTTCTAGATCGAGTTTAACGCTTTAACGCTTAACAAAATGGCAATCAAAATCATCATTATATAACGATCATTGATCCAGGCTTTTAATTTGGTTCGTAGCCATTGCGGATCTTCCAAGAATCACCTATGTTACTACTCCACCCCTGGTCAGGATAGGACAAAATGTGAGCCTTAATTGCACGGCCAGTAGTATTTCTCCTGTTAACGTCACGTGGTACAAAGGGAATAAAGTCTTGACTGGTGGAATGTCTGAGGCGGTGTTAACACTGAAGATCATTACAGATAAGGACTGGGGCGAGTTCCTTTGCGTTGCTAAAAATTCTGCAGGAGTAGATAAAAAGAGTGTTATCTTGAAAGGTAACTGGATTTGTTAATTAAAAACAGCATCAAACTGCTACCCGTCAAATGAAATATTTTGGTACCTTCACGTCGGAGATATCGGTTGAAAAGACTCAGTAAGAGAGTAACATAACTTCTTTTTGCTCCTGAAGCACGGGGCGTTCACCTGAACGTACCCTCCTAATAGAGTGGCTTATAGCAAATGGTTATAGCAGTGTTGTTGTTGTTGTTATTTTTGCATTCCCCTCCAATTTCCTTTGTACTGTATAAGCTTCACATGCAAGCTTCACATACACATGTATGTCAATTCTCGGGTCCTCATTAGTTTTGTTTTCTGAGTCCCTATCTAGCACGCCCCTGATTATTCGCTGTAATTTCAACTTTTTCCTCTGGTTGACTTACATCCTCGGAGACCCAGGGGCAGCTAGATCGCGTCGTTCCGACTAGCTACCCCTGGGACTCCGAGGACGGCTCTTTTTGAACAACGTACGCTGTTGAATACTAATTCCATTACATCTTTTTTTCGTTACCTACTTAATAACTAAGTTCTTCCCGAGAGTCCAACGATATTGACCACAAATAAGAAAGTTCATAACGCCAGCTGGACCCTGCAATGGTCACCGGTTTACAGCGAAGGACACTTGGTGATGTTATACACAGTCTGGCATACAAAAGACACCACAACACGAGAGAAACCATGGTTACGTGAGAACGTTACTCGTCTTTTGTACCGCAAAGAACTTACCGCTGACACGTCTTACTTGTTCGCCGTAACAGCTTGGAACAGATGGGGCGAGAGTTTATTGGAAAGAGACAAAATATTGTCCATATCAACAGACTTTCCAGCTAGGATTAAACAGAAAACTGACAAAACAATCGCTTTTTTTCATACAGGTAAGGATAATTAAACACTGATTTGAAAATGAATTTAGGGAGCTTGATCAGCTTAATCTGGACTGGACTGTTTTTGAAGGATCACTGTTACTCGCGCACATGATTTTAAATATATATATACATCCTGTGCCCAAGTTCAGGAGTTGCCATAAAGCCATTATGGTAATAACCGGGAGGGTACATTGAATACATAATTGTATATATAAGCAGTGTACAATTGGTTTACCTAACGATGAACTCCCAGTAAGAGAGGATCCACAGGATACAATGTCTCGACGCGAATTTGTAGTTAAGTGTACTTTAAAAAAGCGACGAAGAGACAAACTCTTGACTGTTCTGGACGAGATTTAATACAACGTTTCGGCCGTTCGGCCTTCTTCAGGTAAAAGTTAAAAACTAAGAACTAAAAACTATTTACAATGATCGCAAGTCGGAAAAACACAGGCTTATATATACAGAGCAGAAATATTGAAATTAAGGTTACGTAACATCACAAAGGTCTAGGCTATATATTCTTCTATATTTCTGCAACGCTTCGCTATTTATCAACTTGAAGTTAACCACCGTAGCTTGTAGGGAGCTGACGTTTTGTGCAAGCTGACGTTGAGAGTAAACAGGGTTTAAAGACTGTTTTGGAACATTTTCACTTTTCTATTTTACATAAGACGTAAAAATCACCGTGAATCTCCTCACAATATTTATATTATAAACTGGTGTGGATGAAAACTATATCTGTGCCTGTTTTGATAATATACATCCAACATGAGGCGATTCGTCGTATCAGATCCATCCTTCGTGTCTGAAGTATAACGTTATTACTGGTGCTGTCAGCGTGTTGAAGCCTCATGGTTAGAGCGCTCGAATCCGGATCAGGCGGTCCAGTGAGAACGTTGTGTTGTGCTCTTGGGCGAGACACTTTCACGGTGCCTCTCTCCATCGGGGTGGACAAAATTAGCATTCCAGCCAAGAAGAAATTGAAATATTGCTAGTCGCTTGATGCTACAGAAACCAGGATAAGTTCCGGCCTGATAGGCCACATGGCTCGTGTGCAGACTTCACCTTTAACCTTTTAGCGTAGTGACTGCGAGTTTCCAGTCCATTTATCAATAAATGATAGAGAGAAGCCTACCGTTTACCCTTACATAGATGGTCTGGACGGGAAAAAAGTATACCATGCGAACTTAACACAGCTCATTAGGCACAAGGACAGCCATATTTTTGCAGTATTCGTCCGCATGCTAGCTAACGACATTGTGCATACTATAGAAGTCAAACGTTCAACGCGCAACACGAATTATACATTTCAAACAGTAAGCGATGAAGAAAAGCGATTGCTACAAACAAAATAAAATAAATAACAAGTTAAGAACGAAAACAACGATGAACAGAAATGACGAGCCGAAGGTAAACGATACTCACAAACGTTGTATGACTAGGAAGATGGAACGAACGCAATGAAGACGATAAAATAGACCTTCCAACCCTGAACGTAGAAATGGAAATGTACAAATGTACTAGAACCTACGCATACAAAGGGCGACTAAACAAAGGAAATTATGCGAAAAAACCTAACAGAATATCAATTGCGTGGAAGCGAGCCAAATGAAAGGAATGCGATAATGACAGGAAAAAAATGCGCGTGCAAACGAAAATAAACAAAGAAATTAAAAGCGGCAGCAACACATACAATGATTTGAAGGTTTTAGAACTTTACTGTAAGTTTTTATGAGCAGTTTTTCGTGCGCTACTAATTCTGGGCAATTGTACCAGTCGCCATCTTTTTCCCATACGGAGGATGTACAGTCTGTTAAGAAACGACGCGTCAGTTTGATTGATGTGCGAGATCTTCCCTTCATTTCTTTTTCGTTCATTTTTAAACATATCTTGTTCTCTCTATATATGTCATTGTTGAAGAAAAAAAGAGGGGACTGTTTTACAAAGATAAGTGGGTACTTTACTGATTGAAGGGGCCTGCACTTAAACATGTTTACTTTATCAACAGATACTAAGGCATCGATACCGCCTTCCAGCGCTAGCAGCTACAAGAAAAATTATGTCAGCGGAAGCAGTACTGAAGTTACTCTTTATACAACTCTATCTGTTGGTTTGTGCATGCTAACGCTTGTGGCTGGCGCTATTTTCCTCAAACGAAGAAAACGAAGCAAAGAAAAGAACACAAGTAAGTAATTTACTATACAATGCTTAGAGGAGGAGAAGTTTTTATCTTCCAGAGCAATGCAGTTCAAGACAATTGACTTGAGAGCGGTTTTCAATTAAGGGTCATAAAGCCAAAACCAAAGCAATTACGCAATTACTCAGGCAATCTCCAACAGTAGTATAACCAAAGCCAAAGTAATGGCCTGATTACTTTCGACGCCCAATTTAACTGAAGCACTCAAGCACTCAGGCCGCGCCTGTCGACATATTGGAAAATATAAAACAGTTAACTCCAAACGTACGGTCAGCCTTTCTAAGTTCAGTTTCCTTAATAAACATAATACCAGCTTAATTGACATGGTGTAATGCTTCTTTCTTACATTCTTGCCTAACTTGAACAGGACACCATGGAAAAGACCTGCAAGAGTAAGTACTAATCTCAAGAAATGGAAACCTCACTCCATGATAAGTCGAGACAATATGTTCGTGAACCAGTTGATACGCAAGAAAACGTTACACTGAAATCGCTCGTACTGGGATATCCTCAATCAGCCAAAGCAAACAATGAGATGTAGGAGAAACAAAAAACAAAGCCGATATGTATTTTGCGTGAAGGCGGTTTAACATCCTTACAATCAATAATTTATACAAAAATTGTAGATGCTAGGAGAGTAAAAACTAGTCCCGCAGTGAGGTTTTTAACAACTGATAGGTTTTCGTGGGTGAGTTAAGGTCCGCCACAACTAGAAAAGCCAAAACCGAAAATAATCAGGCTGTGTCTGTATAATTAAATAACAGGCTACTGATAAAAAGGATATATTGACAGTTTTGCAGGATGCTTTCCAGTCCCAAGTTAATGGGGCAATAGAAGTAAAGATATGAATGGGGGCAGATGGCTTGACGTACTGCTTGTTGGGTAGTACCACGCTGGAACTGACTCGTTAGCAAGATATTTTTAGGTTTTTCTTTCTCTTTTCAACATAGAAGCTGGGCTATATTTGGAGATAGCTCTCTCTTTTAGTCTCACGTATTACAATCCATTTTAAACAGCCAACAACACACACTTGAAACAAAAAAAAACTTGTATACGAATTACATGGATTTGTCGATTGATTATTATCATTGACTGATTGATTGATTGATTGATTCATTGATTCTCAGGACAACTCCATATTCGTTTACGTTACACGAGGATTTCACCTCTGATGAGGTGGGTGATATTTGATTTATTTCATCAGTGCCTAAATGTAGCGTCTTAATTCCTCTATTTAAAGAAAAGCCCAGTTTCGGTTTGAAATTAGTACCTTGTAAAACAAAAATTAGTACCCCTCTATTAAGTTATATTATCCCTTTCCTCTCTTCCCTTCAGTACAGTACAACAGACTCAAAACTGATCTAATTTAACCGTACGACAGGCAAGGATCTTGAGCTTTGCAAAATATGCCATGGTAATAATGCATGCTGGTAATAAGGGCGGGCGAGTAATTTCAGGAGCCTAGACCAAAGGGCGTTTTGAAATTACAACCAGGGATAGCTCTCTAAATTGTACGACGCGATATCTATTATAGGTCCTTTAATCGAAGTAAGCTACCAAGAGTCAGTAAGGTCATAATTAAGGTACCAAATTAATCAAAGTTTTAATAATCGGTCCTGCGATCGATGGGGTCATTTTAGATGAAATATATGTGAAACGCGAGAAACAATGTTTCGTCAAATTTCCAAACACCTAAGAGCGAGTTGAAAATATGACTCGTGTCACAATTTTACTTATGCTTCCAAAAACACCGCAGAAATAAATAATTCCTAAAAATCTATGCTAATTAGCGGGTCTAGACGGGGTTTAATGTATTGTTGAGAATTGGCTAAAACGTTTACTGTTGGCTGAGAAATGTTGCGTTTTTCAACTGAAAATTGACCAATAGCTGAGAATTGGGCTAAAATAACTGAGAAATTGCCGAAAATTTATCCGATAACTAAGATCATACAGCCTCTGTCATATCCAGAATCTCAGTGATTATTATAATAACATATTTTACGCCGATCATGATCTGTTGTTGTTTTTGATGAATTTTTCAGCATTTGAACAGTTTTACTGAAAAACTTCCAGGTTCTGACAGTTAAATTGTTATCGCTAAATATTTTCTTCTCCTGACTTCCTCTTCATTGTTTGGTCGTCAGTTTTGATGTTAGACTTGTCGGCATCTTATCTCTGACTGGAATCACAATTTATCGCAGGATCAAGAGACTGCCAACGAAGTCAGATCCACAATACTAGCAGAATCTCCATTAAGTATACCAGAATCATCCCTGACGTTAGGACAGCCAACAACATTGGTCAGAGACATGCAAGAAACTTGTAACCAATCAAGAACAGCTGATTGCTTTGTGTTAGCAGCAGTCCAATCTGAAGCTATAACCAGAACTCCTAACTCTTCGTCTCAGGCAGCTCCCTCACCATTGACAACATTTGCTCCTCACAGGGGTAGTGAAAGAAGTGAACAGAATCAAGACATCAATATGGTTGAAATCAAACCTATTTCCTCTGAAGAGCAGAATGAAAATGTTATGGAAATGAACGAGGGATCTGTTCAACAGAGAAATGAAGGAACAAGGAAGATACAAGCATTTGACGCCCATGGACAGAACAGAGTAGTAACTGACGCAATCCAAAACAGCGCTTATTCGGAAGATTACCTTCAACCGGTGGACAGCAATAACCTGCAAGTCGCTATTAAAAACACAGACAGTTTCAGATTAAGTCCTGGGAAAGCCCAAACTCTTAATCGCCCACAGCCTAAACCAAGAATGAAAAAACCCGATAAATCATTTCCATTCAAACACCCCACGTTCACTAGAACACTCTCGAAGTTACAATTCACAGAAATGCTAAAATCAACTCCGTTACATGGCGCAGAGGCAGCTCAGCACTGCACACGCGTCAAGTCTCCTGACCAATCAAATCACTTGATTCCTAAAGTGAGAACTTGTCACGCAAAGCAGCACGGTTATCAGAATGAACAATTCACAGCAACTCCTTACCAGAACTCACTGCGGCCTGCTGGCAGTGTGGAGTCTCCATACACGCGCGTGCTCTATAACACCAACTGGGAAGTACCACGTGATCATTTGTCATTGTTTGAAAGGATTGGTGGTGGATCTTTTGGTCAAGTGTGGAAGGGAGCGGTGCTTGATGTGGCTGGCGCTCAAGGCTGGTCAATTGTGGCCGTTAAAATGTTAAAGGGTAAGAAGACCGGGCAATTCATAGAATCAATGTAACCGTATTTTGTAAGCCCCGGCCAAATGATTGCAACATTTCAACGCAACATATCGCAACATTATTGGGCGAAATGTGTTGCGCGCGTTCGGCCACTCTGTTCAGATGTGTTGCGACATGTTGGGTGCTGTTGGTTCAAATTCTGAAATGGCCAAATTTGAACTAACAACGTCCAACATGTCGCAAGAGAGGGCCAAACACACAACATGCTGACCCAACAATGATGCGACAAACAATGTTGGGTTGACATGTTGCGATCGTCTGGTCGGGGCCTTACATCGTGGTTAATATAACATTATACTGAGATTTTTCATAATTCTTTTGCAGAAAACGCGTCAAATTCAGACCTCAAGGATCTCTTGTCTGAGCTGAATTTGCTGAAGAAACTTAAACCTCATCCAAACGTGATTCAATTAAAGGGATGTTTGACCAAGGACGTTATTCGTTGTAAAGAAAAACGGGATTTTAGTAAGTGGCATAGGTTGTAGAATTTGTGTATACAACCTCCTTGTGAAAAAAGAGAAAACTCTTGTCTGCATCTAAACTTGCCACTCTTAATTAACTTAAAGGGGTGATTATTAGCACGAGCACAAGTTAACATGCAAAAGCGCATTACCTGCCTTGCGCCAGGCTTTTGTCCGACGCGTAAAGCAGCCTTAAGAGACTAGAGGGAGGCTTGACCGGCTTGACCGAGGCTTACTCTAGCGTGCGGTGCAACGACCCAAGAATAAACACAAGCATGAGCAAAGAATAAAAAGAAAAAATTCCCTTGACCGTACATGCTTGGGGCAGCCGGCCTACTTTAAATATAGTTGTCTGAACTTTATGCTTTCTCATAAGGGAGATCGTAAATGCAGAACCGCGCTTTTATGAACAAGAACATTCTTCAAATACGCTGTTTTCATTTATCTGCACTGTTGCTCAGTAAATTTCAATGTGCGTCTCTCCCTTCTTCTCTAATATGGAGCGTCTTCAAGCTTACTTAACAGATGAAATATGTGACAGTTGAGCAACACTGCACCAGTCTGCAGTCTATTTTCGTGGCCCCTTTACGAATAGATAGAGTTAGATATATAGCTTTCTCTGGCTGCGTGTTCTTACCTCACGGAAAGGATTGGTCGGAACAACCAAGCTTTAGCAAGCCCAGTAGCCTCGAGGCGGAGTTAACCGAGCAATGCTTTCTACGGGAAGGATCCGTCCCGAGGCCCCTACCATTTTTTCGGAAAAAAAACAAGGCATTGTACTTTCAAATGCCTTCCATTCGTAATGCTGCCCCTTTAACTAACTCAAAGTAAGCACACTGCATCCGTTTTCTGAAACCTTGGATTGCAAAAAAAAAAAAGAATTAAAATGCTACAAGTAGATGACTAAGCCGGCTCACATTTCTGGCGGAGTTTTCTAGGGACACTGGCAGCATTGATGCAACAAACTTTGCGTTCACGGCCTCCTTACTACACATTGTTATATTTTTTTACGCAGGGCCACCTTTTGTCATCCTGGAGTTTGTTCCACACGGAGATCTTCTGGGATATTTAAAGAAAAGCAAAGGAGAAACAGATGATTATTACAACTTAAGAGGCGCAGACGTTCCACAGAAAATACCAACACAACAACTTTACAAATTCGCATCTGATATCGCGCGAGGGATGGAATTCATCTCGGCTCACCAGGTCAGTTGTTTCAAAACTTAGCTGATTCCAAATGTCTTCAATTGTCCAAATAATGTTCTTATTACCATTATCTACTAGCTATCTACTTATCATTCCAGTGTATTTTTCGAAATTTATGAAAGTAGGTTTTTGAAACACAGTTCAACTCTTTCATGCAAAGTGAAAATCGCTTCGCTTAAGGTGGCTCGAAACAGTTTCCGGCACTTTCCAAGAGGTAGACTTTGATGGGTCATTATAACTACTCTATATCGGTTGATGCCAAAATCGTGATATCAAAAAACTGCCCAATCATTGGTGAACATGTTGCTGACAAATTTGTGGCACAATAGGTTACCATAGCAACAATATGACCTACTAAAAGCACCCTTAATTTTAGCTTTGTGCGCTTATAGCTCAAAAACAAGCTCGGTAGCATGATAAGATGCATCTTTTTGCAAGGTTTAAAAAACTTTGTGGGGCGGGTTCAGAAGCAGCTTAAATGTTCTAAAATTTAAGGGTGCTTTTAGCAGGTCATATTGTTGCTTTGGTAACCTGTTATGTAAAATAGATGATTGCAACTTGTTCATCAATGACTGGGAATTTGTATGATACCATTATTGTAGCATCATGTGCTAAACAATGGCAGTATTTATCCTTCAAAGTATAGCTGTTAGAAAAATGCTGGAAACTGATGCTAGCCCCCTTAAATACCAAGGAGTCGGTAGGATTTTCCAACATTAGCCTCTTCCAGACGTTTAGATAGTTGCCGTGCGAAAAATCCGCGGAGCAAAAAAAAGCAGAGTGAGGTTACTTCCTTATTTCGCCGCACTACTCCCTCTAAATTTCCGTGCGTCACTTTCGCGCTGGTCAACTGATCGCCTGAAAGAGGCTATTCCAACATCAGCCGTTTAGCCCAGTGGCCCAAACTCCATTTCCATTTCCATTTATTTTTTCCATTAACTACACAAAAGATAAGAAAGTATATGAAACTTAAAGACGATAACTTAACAATTTTAAAGGTGGCAATGGTAAGGAAGCCTATATAGAAGCCAGGGGCTTATGAACTATAGGCTTCCTGACAATCTAAGGGAAATCATACAAATTATGGGGACATCATGAAATATTAAAATGTATTATATAGATATATATATAAAAAAGAAAATATATATATATAAAAAAAGAAAACTCATAAGCTGCATGCATGCAGAGGTCTGCTATTTTAATTTCACTATTTTAAGTTGAAGGCAAAAATCCCCAAGGCAAGGCAAAGAACTACATTTGGAAATTTGGATCAGAGAGTTGAAGAGTTCGAGCGCAACCATTATGATAGTCGTACAGTTGAGAGACAAGACGCTTTGTAAATAGCCGGGTTCCATCAAATTCTGACAAAACTCACTTTCCATATGGCGCTGACGAGAGTAACCTAAACGGTTGAAAGTCGTGTTTTGGTCAGTGGAATTCCCTATTAAGCGCGCGCAGCCACTTATGAAACGTTAAATCTATTTCAGAACCTTTTACTGTATGGAAAATTAGTTTCAAGAAACAGAAACTAGGGGCGCTTCACATAAAATTAAGAATACACTTCAAGGGCAAATGACACCGTTTTCTGGTTGTCGACTGTACCGAAATGTGGTTCTTTTCCCAACACGTCATCAGAAAACAAGGGGAAAATATCATACAATGGTTTTCCCGGCTGTAAATGAAATATGTCACAAATTTTGGTTCAAGGTTAAAACTTGAGAGAAAATTTGGGATATCATCCACGTCAAGTTTTTCAGAAAGTTAACCCAACCATAAGAGTGGGTTTACAGAAGAGTAAGTTTACCTTCATGGCATTTAACAAATCGAATGTGGTTTAGCGTGGTATGTACTCTTATCGACAATGATACGCGTCATCGCAGTGGTCATAATGTTGTGGACTCACGAGGCGCTAAACCACATTCGATTTGTTTTTTACCTTAATATCAAAGATAACGAAGGAAATCTTTGCTAAACACGGACTTGAAAGTGCACGCGCTGCATTATGCAAATGAGCTATTTGTACGCGTCATACTTCCCTTTCAAAAGCTTTTGCAAACTCGCTCAACATACAGAAACAATACGAAAAAAATGTCTGGAAAACGAGTAATGACGCGTACTCGTTAACGATAAGAGCTTAGAGCACGATTAAGCGCATTTCGATTTGTTTTTACAACAATATCAACGTCAAAGAAAATGTTCTTTTTCACTGGGAGCGCGAGCTGAAAAAAAGGCATTGCGTGACACAATGACGCGAGCAGCGTGGTATAGACTCTTATCGACATGGCGAGATTAGCAGCAATTGTGGTAAAAAACCTTATTAACACACTTTTTATTTTTATCTCGGCACACAGCTCATTCACCGAGATCTAGCTGCGAGGAACGTGCTAGTTGGTGAAGGCCTGCGCTGTAAAATCACAGATTTTGGGATGGCGAGAGACTTGGGGCAAAGGGAAATTTACGTCAGGAGATCTAATGTAAGTACACATGCGAAGTGAATGCCTTCTCCGTTTTAATCCTCTGCAATGCTCATTAGCTGTTTCTGACCGTTGGAAAAGCACACTCTGCTGCCGACATCTAGGACATTCCAGACCCCAAGATTGGTCCGAAAAGCGAAGTATAACTGATTAAATCGCACAGTACAGCTCAGCTCCTTCCATGCAAGCGGTGGTATCTTATTTCACTCCAAGTCTGCGCAGAATAACCTTACATTTCAAAGTTTTATCGCACTTAGCAGTGCGTGTACAATATCTCCGTTAAAGGAGATGTATACCTGACGATATTGCAACCAACTTTCCCATCGTGCCCTGCAATACCTTTTCGTGTTATACCATACCACTGGTCACTTGTATTCTCATGTTAAAGGCTCGTGTATATACCGTGAAAATATAAGTGACTGGTGGAATGTTCCATGGTATGTAACGAAAAAGCGTTGCGCAGCTATTAAATATCCTATAATTTTCCTGCGTCTTTTGACTCTGCATAACTGGGACCAACATGACAGGCTGATTATGAGAAAAAACTGTCAGCACGCGCGTTTGTTTTGTTGAGCAGGAAAGATAAAAATTAAGTGTTTTTGTATTTTGGCAGGGACTGATGCCTGTAAAGTGGATGGCGGTTGAGTCTTTAACAAGTCAAGTTTATACAACAGAAAGTGATGTGTAAGTTTATTATCTAGTCAAGACTTCACTAGCCCCAAGCTCAAAATGACTATATTCAGTCATTACTTCTTTCCGTAAATCGCGTTAAGTGTTAGCTGTAACAATATAGTGGCACATCAAGAAAATGATCCACTGCTTATGCTCTCGTAAACTTCATTTGAAATTATAATTAACGTTCCATTTTCAGTATTTGAGTTAGAGCGTGCGCAAACAACTTCTGATTGGTCAATTGCGAATTTGGTTTCTGTCAATCTGTCTACACTGATGTGCTGCTCTCGTTTTTATCTTATAGATGGAGTTACGGCATTGTCTTGTATGAGATATTTACTCTAGGTAGGTAATCGTGACGATTTTGATCAAATCCCTTGAACATTCTGGCCAGTCAGCCTAAATTGAAACCCAACAGAACATTAAGAGCCTCTGCTAAGCCCCCAGTGAGGGCAGGGAATCGATGACAGAATTTATAGAGGGTTCAATAGGGACGGGAGGGTGGGGCTGCATGGCTCGATACAAATATAAGTGAAAGAATGTGATTTTTAGATAAGCAAGAGTCTGTCCTGGGGTTATAGCTAGGACAAAACGCGATCGTTGACGAAAAAAGAGAAAAAAAACACATCGTTTTTGTTTTTTCGCCCTGCTCCCTTGCAAAAATTTGAAAATCAAAATGTGAATCTCTCTCCGTTTAATATTTCTCTTACAATTTCAGAAGACATTTATAAGATGGAAAATTTCTGAAATAAACGCGACGTCAAATATGTTAGTAGTATAATTCTTTTATTACCCTTTGCAGGTGAAAGACCTTACGACGGAATGACTGGAGAAGAAGTCTTTCAATATGTGGCAAGTGGTCACAGGTTACCAAGGACTCCAGCCATGGGCTCAGAATTGTATGTATATTGCATTCATTTTTTAAAAAGAAATAACGGTTACATTCAACCGTAGTTATCGTATCGAGTGGCACGAGGTTTTTTTGCTGGAATTTAATTTTTGTGGATAGGCAATTTTTTTGTATTTTGCGCGAACTAATTTTTGCAATTGCGCAAGACTGTTTTTTCGCGCTGGGTATCAATTTAACATTTTTTTTAACGTCGAGTTTATTTGAATTGAAACACAACATTTTCGGTAATCAGTCACTCTGTTACAATTACGTCTTGCTCCAGTGTGGCTGATAGTACCTGATAATTTTACTCTTGAGTAGCCACACCTGTAGTGTACCATGGGTAATTTCATCATTTTGAAAAAGATGGCATCAACAAGATTCCAGACGTGATGTTTGTATGGCAAAAAAAAAATCGCAACAATTAGAACGGCGCGTGTAATTTGCTATGATCGTGTTTCTTTTGCCTCCAGGTATAATCTTATGCTACAGTGTTGGCAAGAAGAGCCATCCAAGAGACCAGCATTCAGCGAGGTCGCGTCTTGGACAGAAGCTGTTGCCCAGGCTACTGACACCACGGAAAAGACCACTTCAGTTTGTAGCACAACGTTATGTGGATCTTGAACTGTGACGTGTCATAAATAGGGAGCTTAAGCGAAGGCTTTTTTGAACGACGTACGGCAACCAGAAGTGGACGTTTCTCATATTTGGGCAGTGGATGCGCTCTAATTTTCAAGTAAATCGTCACTATAAGAGTAAAGACACTTAGTATTACAAATGTGGTAGCGCCAAGGCGAGTAAAAAGAGAAAACGTCCCATTTCCGGTTGCCGTACGTCGCTCAAAAACGCCTTTGCTTAAGTTCCCTATTAAAAGAGCTTCGTCACGGACGGAAAAAACAATCATCCTAGAATTTTCAAGTTTTCACTTGTAACATAATATAATTTGTCTCAAAGTTCGCCAGACTTAACTCTATGGTATAGTAGAATCTTAAAATGCATCAACATGAGGCATGATGTGAAAACTGTATGTTATAGGTTATCTAGCGTTCGTTGCTAGGCAACGTATAGGACATGAGCTTCATTTTATGTGAGCGACCAACAATCTCTTTTTAAAAGAATGAAAGTATTTCGAATGCTGTTTTTTATAGCTTTTCCTTATGTACAACGTTCAACTAAATTTTAATTGGAATCTCTCGGTAAAAGTGAACATCTTTGTTTAAGTAGAACGAATTCTGTATATTCTTCTCGCCTGTTTTTTACAGTAATTAGTACCGTAAGAGTAATTGAAATAAAACTCTTGGCAGTCAAAAGACAACGAGTCATTCAGTGCTTATTACTTATTCGTTGGTTTAAGCGGTTGCTTCTGCTGCTTTATAGCCTTAGAGGTGCATTATTCTCGCATTTTCTGCGCTTTACAGATTCGCCGTTCGGGCCTGGCCTGTCAACGATCCGCTCAGCGGTCAATCCTCCCACAATTACAAGCCCTCATCCTGTAAATTTTGAACAGAGTTTTTAGTCATATTACAGACAAGTATACCTTTTCTTTCATGGTAGCAATTCGATGACGAAGGCACCCATGACAGGACCAAAAAATAAGTCAACATCAATTACGATGGAGGTCTCTCGTGCTGCGAGAACAATAGTTTTTGTGTGGCTTACATGAATTGTAATCCACAATATGTCATCATCCGATTTATTTATTTATTTATTTATTTGTCCACGAGAGCTACGTCTTTGTCACGTTGTCCACAAAAAAGACTGGGTTCCACTTAGTGCTTGATTTTATCCGGTGCTTTTCAAGGTAAGTCGTTTTTCATTTTGTGCTTGTTTTTCATTTTGAGCTTGTTTTTGCGTTCTGTATTTTATCATTTATTGTATGTGTCGAAGATCTAGCTTCGTCATTTCCTACAGTTAACAAAACCCGTTTCAGGTGTATTCATACAAGCCGGAACACGGGAGTTATTTTCCTTACGTGTTAATTATCTGCGGGCTTCATAACAAGAGCTAGGCTTTCTTGGAAATCCACTCAATTTACAGCTATTAAGATTCTGCTCAAAAATAGTAAACTTGTATACTTGTATTCAGGATAATTCAGTTTTATCCTAATTGTAAGCCACGCATGTACGCACCTCGGACCTATTTTTTTCGCTTAGAAGAGGCGGAGGTAACGAAGGGCGGGAAAAAAGGTCAAAACTGGCATTTCTATAAGCCAGGCATTTCTACGAGAGCCAGGTTACCGGATTTTGAAGTGACGATTTCCTCAACGATTCTGCAACTTCCAGTGACACTTCATTTACCCTTCGCCAAAGTTTTAATTTTGATGGGTCAACTGTATATTAACGTCACTTAACATTGCCATGGCAACCGCATTTTGATGTGCAAGTCAAACAAATTTCTTCTTCTGAAAGAAGTTGTATTTTTTCTATTTTTCGTGAGCTTCTTCATCTTTTCCTTCTTTTTGTACATTCCGTAATCATTTTGCGTCAGTTTTCCAATGCAAAGGACTTTTCGAGAATAGTAAAATCGAAGGTGGTGGATCCAACATAGCTGACTTAATGACGTCATTTGAGTCACATGACGTCGTGACGAAACAAAAGAACAGTCCTATATAGAAGAGCAAGCTGAGAGCTATCTATTAAACGTGAAACAATATTTATATGTTCTCCTACGGAGCAGGAGTTTCCATGCGAGTAACCGAGTTGGCAAACGCGACAAGTCGACGCAGCACATAAGAGCCTGCTCGCAGGCTAGTTATGAGTTTGTCCGAGAGTTCAGGCGGGGGTAAACATGAATAGGTGTGAAATTTGAAGTGATATAAAAAAGGAAATTGTTAGGATTAAGATGGGTTGGAAACACTACCAGACAGTTGACCCCCGCAAAAGAGAGCCCCAGGTTGCTAGGGGACTGTTTGGTATCCGTCTACTAATTCTTCACTTCAAATTTCAATTTTCCAAATCCATCAAATCTTCAACATTTCATATTTTCCTCAATTTAACCTATCCTTTGAGAAAAAATATCTCTTTCCCAAAATGCCCAAAAATCACCCAAACATTTTCACAAAACCGCCAAACAGTGGTTAATGAGATAAGCAGAGAGATTTAGTGTCGCTTGAAACGTGACTGAGATATTGGCAGAAAGGCCGTGTTAAGCAACCTCAAAACAGCCTTCACGTTTACCGCTGCCTTATAATGTTGGATAAACCTTTGCTGTGTGTACTACCTTGGAACTGATAGATTTTAGAATATACCGAATACCGCGCGCATGAGAAATCTCTCGCTCCCTGGGTATTACTATGCGGGTTTCTGTCATGTTTATTTGAGGCTTACTTTGCATACTAAGATATACCAACAGATATTTACTAAGATATACCAACAGAAAAGCTGCAGTACCCTGAGCATCCTAAGCTGCGGGTAAGATTGCCATCCCCTGATGCCTCGTCAACTCTAGCATTGCCTTGTCCCCTGGACAAGAGCGGACAAGAGCCTGGGCATGCATTTGCTCGCGTCCTAGTTCCCATGTGGTTTTCGTCTCTCCTGTGGTTGGAAACGTTAACGACAACATGATGTTGCTTTCGCATTGATTTCATCTCGTGTTGTTCAGTTGTTCAGTTACATAATAATATTTTAAATTGTTTGCTTTTTAATTAGTAGCGGATCGCACCTCTTTAGATCTTCAGTGACACGTACATGGTATTTAAGCATTGTTCACGCACGAACTGTGCATTGATGGAAATAAGTGAGTTTGCCATGTTTTTGAAAATGTTAATGGCCAGGGGTGGCCTGGAGTGTGGGGGTGGGGCGGTTGTCTCGTCAAATTTCCCGGATCTCAGTCGCAGTCGCTTTTTTAGCAGTTATAAGCGTCCTGCAGTCTCGATTTTTTCACAAATCTATCTCAAAGCTTCAATTTTTTTCTAAGAAATTTATTTATGCGTTAGATTGCTCTCAAAAACAAGAATCCCAAATGTTATTTGACTTGCATTTAGCGTCTTCTGAGACCTCTGAACCAACTAGTCGAGTAAACAAAATTCATGCTGGGACTAAAACACAGGGACAAATTTATCCTAGTATTGAATTAGTTTTTACGAAACTTTCAGGCTACCTCAAGCATGTTAAGGCGTGGCTTATATCCATGCAGACTCCCTGCAAAGAAAAAAAAAACCGTTTTTAATCTAAAGCAACGTTGTTTTTATCCCAGAAGGAGCCAAAAAGTTACCATAATTTAATTTATGGTGGTCACGTGATTCATGACGTCAAAGCCTTGTCAAGATGATTTCTAAAACGGGCCAAGGATAGTGAGCTATCACGAAAAACTAACCATAAGAAATTTTTAACCACTTGCTAAGGCAAATATTTGTGTCCTGAATGGATGACTCCGCAATTATTTAAGGCTATATATGGAAATACAGAAGGTCACGTGACCTTTTTTTACGTAATAACTTCTAAACTTGATATTTTAGTCGGCCATTGAAAACAGATTCTTACAGGGGCCATTAGCGCAATTAGAAAAAAAATAAATTGCACAGTTATTGTAGGTCATCTCGGCGGCCCATTCTCAGTTGTTTTTCAATAGAAAAAACAACTGAGAAAAAAACAATTAATTATAGTCACGTGACGTATTTTATCAGATTCTATTTGTCTTACAATATTATTCAGATTAGGCTTGAGCCATGCCTTAATTAACATGCTTGAGATCAGCCATCTCTTACTTATCCCGGCCTTGGAGAATTCGAAGTGGTGGTGTTAAACTGCAGAATTCAAGCGAAACTCAGACTAAATTTGTCCCATCCACGAACGAAAGAGCTCTCAATCTCTCTGATAAAAAGCCTCGAAGCAAGTATAATTGAGAACATGTTTGTCAGACATTCAGCTAGCATACAATTCATTTAAACCAGCCTATTGCAGGTCTTTAGTTAGTTGGAGTGCAGCACGAAAGGGGACGAGCAAAAAAGAGAAAGAGGGGCTTGGTGCGAGCAGCTTTCTCGCGCAGCCCTCCCGGTTCACCATTTCTTTGCACCGCTACTAAACTAACGCTTGAAACTTAACCAAAATTTACTCTTGAGATGTTTGAAGGACGACACAACCCGAACCGGTAGTGTCTACTGCAGTGTAAGTCCTTTGACGACAAAAAGAAATAGTACACATTTGTACGCGGGCTAGGCCATTAAATCAGTGCGCGTTCACAAAATGACTACTTCGAGGTCACATAACATCTTAGAATAGAACTGTTTCCCGCCAAAAGTCTCTGAGCGGGCGTCGACACTGCAAAATCTATTACGTCATAGTGTAACAGCGTGCGGTCCCCGTTGCACGTGAACAGAGCATGGATTGATCATGAAGGTAGCATGACTATCAGCGCGGCTTCCAAAGTCAATGGCGGGGAGTCAAAGTCCTTATGGTTGTTTTCAAAGTTTTGCAAAGTGACTGACTTGCAAATGGTGCCTTCTTTACGCTTTGGTGATGTGCCCCGACAAGAAATTGCCGAATGGGGCCTTGTGGAGGAGAAAGATTCCAAAAAGAGGCAATTGATGACAAAAACAGCCTTACCCACATTCAGGGCATTCTGTGAAGGAAATTATCCTGAAAAAGATCGCGATTTTGACCACGAAGTTACAAAAGAAGGTAGAACGAAACGAGATCTTTGTTGATTTTTGTTGTAAGTTTTAATTCAACTGAGGTAAGTACAAGAAGACAGCATTAACACAATCATTATCTTTGGCCTGCAGCGATAGTCCTTCCTGAAAGGAGCCAGGCTTGACATCATTGCCGACCATGCTTAATTTATGAAGTCTTACCGAGTCTTTGAAGCAGTTGTGGTTCAACTCAAACGACATGCATGAGTTAGCTAAAGTCGACCGTCGTGTGAAATTCTATTCGTCATATGATCACTAATCACAAAACCCTAAGTCACTGCAACACCTCATTTAGTTTAACATCATGTAACAGTTTATTCGAAGAGGAAGAAAACAATCTTCACCCTCACACACAAAGCAGTCGTTTGCAGTCAGAGTTGACGCAGCCGAACGACAGTAAGCTTTATATGTCTACCATGCTGTAGCTGCCTGAACTCGACAGAAAGCACAGGCAAAAGCGATGACCCATTTGACTCTTCAGGGCACGAAATTCGTAGGAAAGAAAGCGAACAACACAAAATTATGCACAGTAAGTGCATGTATTTGAGCTTATCAAAATTCAGTTATCCTTTGCTGTCCTGTGGCAAACGCCCAGGTCTGTCGATAACTGACGTTTAGTAAATCTGCTAGTGTTTCCCCTTTAGTAAGAAATATGGAACATTTTCTGTTGATTGTTAACTCTTTGACGAGTATCACAGTTACCTATTAATGATCAGTCGATAGCAGTATCATCTGTTCTTGACAACCGAGACTGATTGTTGAAACTCGGCATAATGCGGGTGTCTGGGCACAAACGTGAGACCACCATCACTGCAGTTCACAACCAGCGGGATCTAAAAGAAGAGAAACATTGCAAACTTTAATATCTTTCTATGCCCAAAATAGCACTAAAATTTTTCCATCGGGAGCTGAAGCTCAACAAAGTAAGTTGCTTTAAAAGTTGCCATTCAGTAGTCAAATACAAGAAACGGTTCATTAATATATCGGAGTGAATTAATACTACTATTATTCGAGGAAACATTGTTGTAGCTAGGTGGTTTGCTCATTTTTTTAAAACTTTATTTCGTTTTAGTTTACCTTTTTGTACAGTTCAGTTTTACAGTATGTGCTCGTATGGGCTGACATGTAATTTATCAATAAAAAGTCGCTTTGTTTTCAGTACATTGCATCTTCTTATGTCCTTGTTGTGCGACATATCGCCCAGGAAAAACTCTCGGGAAACAAAATTGACTGTTTCCTTCGGTATGAATTAAACGTTTTAGCAAGTGACCAACAGTGGCTTTGTAGAGAGCTAGAGCCGGGAATTAGAGACATCAGGGAGTTTGGGGGAATTCGCAACATAGCCTAAACGCATTCTGAAACAAGGAGTGGCGTGACCCTATGTCCGTAAGAAGGGGCAGGAACCATACGGGAGAGGGACGTTTAAACCCACTGTTCCCCATCTGAATATATATCATACGTAGCATGTAATTCTTTTAAAATCTATGATAGCCCCTTTCAGGCCTTCAGTTAGTGCGGCTGCAGCGCGAAAATCGGCGAACCAACCCAAAAAAATAGGAAAGAGGAACTAAGTGCGTGGAGCTTTACGCGCAACACTCGTCACTGTTTTCTTGCCTTATTTTTTTTTTGCACCGCTTCCAGACTAACGCCTGGAAACTTCACCATAATTCTCTCTTGCTCCTTTTGAAGAACTACACAACCTGGAACAGGCTATAAGTCCTTTCATGCGGAAAAGAAATAGTGCTTCTGCACGTAGGCTGGAAAAATGAATAAATAAAATGTTTAGTTTTCCTCACCAGTACGTGCGAGTTCTCATTGACCACTTCAAGGTCATATAACGTCTTAGAATAGAACTGTTTCCCGCCAAAAGTGTCTGAGCGGGACGTCATAGCGTAACATTGCGCGATCGCCTTTACACGTGAACAGAGCGTGGATTGATCATGAAGGTGGCATGAGCGTCAGCGCGGTTTTCAAAGTCAAAGGCGGGGAGTCAAAGTCCTTCGACGGTTGTTTTCAAGGCCTTGCAAAGTGACTGAATTACAAATGGCGATACTGCTTCACGCTTTGGTGATGTGCCCCGACAAGAAATTGCCGACCATGGGGCTTTGTGGAGGAGAAAGATTCCAAAAAGAGACAATTGGTGACAAAAACAGCCTTACCCACATTAAGAGCCTTCTGTGAAGGAAATAATCCTGAAAAAGACCGCGATTTTGACGAAATTTCAAAAGACGGTAGAACGAAACGAGATCTTTGTTGATTTTTGTTGTTTAATTTTTATTTCAACTGAGGTAAGTACAAGAAGACAGCATTAACACAATCATTCGCTTTGGCCTGCAGCAATCATGTATTCCTCCTTCCTGAAAGGAGCCGGGTTTGACATCATTGAAGACCATGCTCAATTTACGAAGCCTTAACTCGGCGAGTCTTTGAAGCAGTTGATGCATGTGGGTTGGCCAAAGTCGACCGTCGTGATAGGACTTGGTGAAGTTCTCAGCTATTCGTGGTATGATCACTCATCTCAAAAGTCACTGCAGCACTAAGTCTGGTTTAACATCATTTACAGTTTATTCGAAGAGGAAACGACAATCTTCGCCGTCACATACGAAGCAGTCGTTTGCAGTCAGAGTTGACGCAGCCGAACGACAGCCGTAAGCTTTATATGTCTACCAGTAGCTGGCTGAACTCGACTCAAAGCACAGGCAAAAGCGATGACCCATTTGACTCTTCAGGGGATGGAATAACGTACGAAAGAACGCGAGCAATCCAAAATTATGCGCAGTACTGAAGGGCATTCATTTGAGTTTATCACAATTTCATCCATTGCTGTCAGTCCTGTGGCAAACCCTGGGTCTCTCGATAAATCCGCTATTGTTTCCAATCTAGGTAAAAAAATGTAACATTTTCTGTTAATTGTGAGATTTGACGAGTATCGCGGTGATCTAAGATCAGTCGACAGCAGTATCATTTGTATTCTTATGTCTATAAAGTTAAACACAGACTATGCCCAAGTAGTTTTTGCAATATTTTTAATGATTATAACTCCAGGTACAATTTGAGGCAATCTGATTTTTCCACTCCTAGGTATAACTCTGTAACGTACGGTAGGCACTCACTGCGATATTTAGGACCCAAATTATGTGGAAAGTTGTCTACGGATGCCGGCACATCAGCCAAAACACTCATTCAGTTAATGAGTTTAAAAGGAGCATTCGTTGGACAGAACTACGTTTATAGAAGCCGGCTGCAGCCGGGTTGGACCCTCTGCTCAACATGGAACTCTTAAATCTTAGTAAAATTAATAGATCCTTTTACATTAGATCAGCTATCGATACATTGCCTATAGTGTTTAGCTTTTTCTTTGAAACATTTTAGACTGCATTTTGTATTATTCACATTTTAGTGTAGATATTTTAATCTTCTCAGTTTTGTATTTTGTAGTACATGTATTCTGTGTCCTCCTATTAGTATGAGTTTCTCCTAGGCTACATCTATTGACCCTTAATAAATTTTTTTATTATTACATTATCATCTGTTCTTGACCGACAACAGAAGTGTTGAAGCTCGGCATAATCGGTGCGGGTGTCTGGGCACAAAAGTAAGACCATCAGCGGTTACAGTCGGCAATTAAGGGATCTGAAGACAAGAGAAATATCACAAACTTTAGCATCTTTCCTTGCCAAAACCAGCACTAAAATTATTCTAGTGAGAGCTGAAGTTGAACAAAGTTAGCTGCTTTAAAAGTTGCCGTTACGGTAGCCATAATCAAACACAAGTGAGAAACAGTTCACTCCCGTTAGCGGAGCTTTTTCGTCTGGTCGTTACATTGCCGTTCAAGGAAACATCGTTGTAGCTAAGTGTTTTGTTTATTTTTTTAACATTTTAGTTCGTTTTAGTTTACCTTTTTGTACATTTTAGTTTTGTAGTATTGTGTGGTCTTATGGACTGACATGTAATTTATCAATGAAAATAAAATTCGATTTGTTTTCAGTACATTGCATCTACTTATGACGTTGTTGTGCTACATATCGCGGAGGAAAAACATTGAGATTCTCGGGAAACAAAATCGACTGTTTCCCTCGTTATGAAATAAACGTTTTAAAAGGGTGACCAGAGAGCTGGTGCCGGTAATTAGAGGGATCGGGGAGTATGGGAGAATTCACAACATAGCTGAAATGTAACCTGAAAAGCAAGAAGTGGCGTGACCCTACAGTAAGTGGGGGCAGCATCAAGACGGAAGGTGGGACGATCAAACCCCCTGTTTCCCATCTGAATACCATACGCAGACTTTGACCACAGTTGCAAGTTGAGCTCCGAAAGCCTAATTCGGACAGGGTAGTGGCTGTCCCACTCTGGAAAAGCACGATAACTTCTAGTAGTATCCGAATGAGTTTGAAAAATAATAATAAAAACGCGTCCTTGGAGAAATTACAAACGCCTCCTGCACAGCACCTCAATGCTGATAAAGGGCTGTGCTCAAAACGTTGAAGAAGTTTAACTTTCTCAAAAGGACGCTTCAGCACTATCGTCTTCAGTCAATTTTGCGAAATCAATATTCACGTGTCACGCATCAACAAGAAAGAACGACTTCCTTTATCCAAAGTTATCATGCATAAATATCTCTATTATGAGAAGCTGAAAGCGTTAATGATAAGGGTAAGTATACATTTTACGTCATGCCTCCAATATAAGGTTATATTAGTACTCTTTGATAGCCGTGGAGAACTGGATAACTCAATTTTTGATCTCGATCTTGGCCCTTGCCAGGGAATGGATATAAGACAAGCTCTACCAACAAGGGTCGAAAAATTGGAAGATTTTTAACATCCGTGATTCAGTGGCTTGTTATCGGTGGAGAGGTTTATGTTTTTTTGGACGCTATTTGCGGAATTTAACCGGGTGGCTTCTGTCCCGAACACGTGTCGACTCACGTTTTCTCGATTAGAGCTTGCGTCAAATGTCGTGACAGCAAGCGTGACTAGAAGTGACTTTACCTAAAACTATCCTGATTGGTGTAAATTGAGTACTATTAGCCAATCACAGTGCTCGATAGTAATGAACATTGATAGCCTTTGTCCTCGTGATGACCTTCAAGTGCAGTGAAAGGTAAAAGCGTGTTCCACAACGAAAGGCCAAGGACGCCGGCTTATACATGTGACGGAAAGTAGCTCATAAGTCGATCGTCCGTCAGCAATTCTCTGTTTGGCCGGCTACCTCTTCACTCGGACTATTTCCATAAAATCTCGATCGTTGTTGTGGAATTGAGCGAAAGTGAATCTTGGCGGGAATTTCTTTCTTTAGTTCGAATTTCAGTGCGTTGGTGAACTATGACCGGTAAGTATAGCGCGACCATAATCAGCGAAGAATTTGCTTTTCTGTTCCTTGTACGTCCTCGTAATATATTTGTACTCGGGTTTTTATTATTTTAAAACTCGTATACACATCTGTGGTGTAACTGAAAAATATTCTTGAGAGCTTCGTGCTACACGCAATGTTTGTGTTGGTGACTGGAGTGCCGGCCGTGCTATTTCCTTAAATATTTTCACACCAATGTGAACTGTTTCATGACTTGAAAACGTTAATAATGCAACGGTTGAAAACGCTGGACTCAGTGAAATTGTTCCAGTGAATATAGCCGATTTAATTGTAAAGATTGAATGAAGCAATTGTAGAGTTTGGCATTAACGTTGTTCTGTCGTGCTTACACTTACATCACGCTCACAGTACAAAAATGTATTGTAAATCACGTTTTGTTTTTTGATCTATAGAGTCCTTCAGAAGCGAGTTTTTTCGACGCAGTCCAGTGCTTTCATCCTCGGTTTTAAAACCAGTATGGGGAGATTGCCTTGTTTGTGGAGATCGTGGTACCGGAAAACATTACGGCATTGTGGCTTGTGAAGGCTGCAAGGGCTTTTTCAAAAGGAGTGTGAGGAAAAATTTAAACTACTCTTGTCAAGGAAATGAAGCGTGCCCAGTTGATAAAGTCCACAGGAATAGATGCCAAAGATGTCGGCTGAACAAATGTCTGACAATGGGCATGAAAAAAGAAGGTAGCAGAATAAATAAAATACAATAATATTTTCTAAAACGTAAGGCGATTTTGCTCAGCACAGCAGACATCATTCATCTTCAAAATCGACAGGGCGAGAAAATTTCGAAGTATTATGCCAATACAGGCGGTGTCCACATTAAAATTTTAATTTTATTTTGTTGCGAATAAGAAATGCCAAACGAATAGAGGCTGTCTTGTACCTTAACTTTAGCGCTAAACTTTCGAAAACGAAACACAAGCTAAGTAGTTTTTACCGCGACCTACTTCAGAATTGGCGTTCAAAGGTGAAAATTTGAAGTTGTGGTTTCGACAATTGGCTTTGGACTTCCTTTAGTAAATCTTAACTTCAGAGCCAAATAATCACGCTCAATGTAAACTTGAGATTTTGCAGCTCGCGCGCGTCTTTGGCAAGAAATCAAGGCTCTTTAGAACGTGTTCTCACCCGTTTGTGTGAGTTTTTTTGTTGTGTTTTTTGTTGCTGTTGACATGAAATAGAGTAGCTACCTAAATTACCAACTCTTAGAAAGAGGGGGAAAACATTTTATAAGTGGTTTTACTATTTTGTTTTGATGCCAGAATCTTTCCATGCACATCGGGTTTCGTTTTAAGCAACTTTTGACTTTGAGCCCTTTGGTCGAAATATTTGCATAATCACGTGTTAATTCACGAATTTGAGGACGTGTTCACGTGTTAAGTGTTGCGTGAATGTTTCTGCCAATCATGCGCGCGCGGGTCACGATTTTGAGTGTCCTAACAAAACATTGTAAGTATTTGCATAAAACAACACATCACTGTTGCTGAACTCAGGGAGCTGATCAAACCAACATCGGGTTATATTTGATTTCTTTATCAAATTACAGAACTTATAGTTGTTATTTTTTTCAGCATTGCTGCAGAATTTTTGTTGCATGGTAATTTTAATCAAACTTTGAAACTCTGGGGGTTAAAGGATTACATAACAGTCACATGTACTACACAAATACAGAGAAATTTGTTCACATGTTGCATGTGTTTTTCTGCCTAAGGCAAGGGTGACAATATCTACAGACACGTGGGAATAAAACCTATATGCTTCTTTTAATAAATAAAGATAAGTAACTCATTACATGTACTACCATATTTGAAGCAAAGTGGGTTCTGTTGTGCAATTTGTATAATTACATGTAGGTTATAAATCTTTGCAAAATTTATTAGGCTTCATAAAGTTGTGTACATACCAGGCTGAAGTCTAAAAACGAACTGCCCAGTTCAAGAGTTTTTAAGCATTTTTCCTCTTCAGATCCACCTGGCTGCTTACAAATGTTTTGTACATAGCATGACATAACAGAGTTAAATGCTTGTTCTGAGAGATTATGAATGTGGTCGGCTTGAAGGGCAATATTGGATCTTACATAACACCAGTAATGAAAAACAAAAACATTCTCAACACGTGCTGTTAATTTGAACAATTGATGAACAACAAAAACATTTACAGGTGTTGTCAACTTGAATGACTGAGGGACAGTGTTTGATATATCCAAATGTATACAGAGAGGCATAAAATATGTGAAAAAATCAATTATGTAACTGCTTTTATGGTTATATAACCTGATGAGTCAGGGAATACGATCTGTGATATACACTTGAATTTGTTGAAGATAACATCCTCTACCATGGAATAAGCTCGAAAAATCCTTCGTTATTTTTGGATACATCATGATTTCTGTAAAATCCTATTAAATGTCTAAGGGCTTATATATTTTTACAAACATGTCTTTTTGTTTGAGTTAGTTTTAACATGGGCTGAATAATTTAGAAGGGCTTTTGTGTGTAAACAATTTTATATGCATGCATACAGGTGTTATGCATATAGCAAAATTCTCTACACATACTAAGTCTCTGGGCATACTGTAAGTGCCTGAATTTAGAAAGACACAAGTTATCAAACAGGGGCTTTTAATATTTTAAATTATTATCAGGAGCTTCATATTTTTCTTGGAAGGGGAGTCTTATTCAAAATATTATTAGCTGAGCCTTGGTGGATTTATGCTCTTGTGTGTTTTTGTGTTTGTTGGGGAAGGGGAGGGGGGGCTTAAGGCTTGCTTTCAGGGATGGCTCTTAGAAGGGGAGCCTTATTTAGAATATTATTAGCTGAGCCTTGGTAGATTTATACTCTTGTGTGTTTTTGTGTTTGTTGGGGGTTGGGGGGGGGGGGTTAAGGCTTGCTTTCAGGGATGGCTCTTGGAAGGGGAGCCTTATTCAGAATAATTATTATTAACTGAGCCTTGGTGGATTTATACTCTTGTGTGTTTTTGTGTCTGTTGGGGGGAGGGGGGCTTAAGGCTTGCTTTCAGGGATGGCTCATAAATTATAATTATACTGGTACCTAGGAAATCCTTGATCTCAAGAACTTATGATTTGATCTTGGAACATTGAACTACTTTGGGATGGGTCATGAAATCCTGTTGTTCTTTCTGTCTCAGAGTTTCAAAGCAAGGCCTCTTGGCATTGCGATGAGAGTTGGATTTTACCATCTGTCACTCCTGAGGGATTATTGTTTTAGCAGGCGACCCAACACTAAGTCATTTGGATCTGAGATCAAAATGATTTCCATTAGCTCAGGTCCCTATACCTGGTTGCTATGTTCTGTTAGTCTATACATTATCTTAACAGCCTTCTTATCTGTCTGTCTTTATAGCTGTGCAGTGTGAAAGGAAGCCTATTACTAAACGCATGGATGATGGTGTAAATGAAAACCAACCAAGAACTGCAAGCCTGTCTCCCAGTCAGTATCAGTCTGTTTATCCAGGCCACCAGGAAAAGCCAGAAATTCAACCGCTCTCTCCCAACAGTATTTCTCCAGTAAACTCTTCTCAAAGATCACTTCCCACATTTCTTCCTTCAGAGCAGTATGATTGCATCATAAGCTCTGAACATCTTCAATTTAAACTTAATACTCCAACCCTTGGTGTTTCTTCATTATCAATGGAATATGTTTATGAAATTGCCACTCGCCTTCTGTTCCTTACAGTGGACTGGACACGGAGCATTCAGGCATTTCGCAGTCTAGAAAACACTGATCAACTTGTTCTGCTGCAGAGTACTTGGTCAGATCTGTTCATGCTGGGAGTTGCACAATGCTCGAGTTCTTTCCCCTTGTCACCATTGTTGACACTTGCTGCGGTTCACATGGAACGCAGTGAATGTAGTGAAGATCGCAAATCACCAGTGTTGCCGAAAGAGCCAAGCATGCTTGAAAAAATAATGAGTGTTAAAGACTTGTTGTTCAGCCTTGAGAAGCTTGAGTTAGATTCTGTGGAGTATGCGTTTCTCAAGGCAATTGTACTTTTCAATTCAGGTACAGTCTAGTTTATCATTTTTGTATGCTACTAGCTGTTTTTTATTTTTGTCCTTCATTGACGAAGAATTGAGGAAGGAGTGAGATGAAAACATTTTTGCTCTTATGTACCTTTGTTCCTTTGGTAAAACATATCTGTTCAGCGGCAGCTTGGCTGAGTAGTTCAGGGTGCCTCTCTTGTAGACGAGTTTGCTGTTGTAGTCCTGGCTTGAACTCCTCAGTCATTTTTAGTCAATAACTGCATCTTCTTCCTTCTGCCAGTTGGGATGTAAACCATGTTTCCTGGTTTGCACAGGTTTATTCAGAAAGGTCCTTGAAAATGAAGAATTAAGTTTTCTCGCGTAAAAAAAGAATAAAAAGCAATAGTTAGGTGAATGTGCAAATATCAGTAAATTGATTTTGATGAAACAATTCACAGTGGAGTTAATATATGGAAGTCCATCAGTGGAGTCTAGAGTATTCTGTATTTTGTGTCCCTGCCTTAGTACCTCAACAATCTTTAGTTGTGATTCAGAGGGAAACAAGTCCTTT
>CAXHUQ010001043.1:0-21676 GCA_964020085.1 Micromussa lordhowensis
TGTTTATTTATTATTATTATTATTATTATTATTATTATTATTATTATTATTATTATTATTATTATTATTATTATTATTACTACTACTACTACTACTACTACTACTACTACTACTACTACTACTATTATCAACAACGAAAGACAAAGAAAGTTAACTGACGTAAGTAGGTAAAGGCCAAAGCCCTGCCCAAGCCACGAGAGATTTGGCGCTCATCATGAGGTTAACTACGGCTTCCCAGAGAAACAAGACTAAAAGCGTGGGTACTCGATTGATTGACTTCCCCTAGATGAGATACCATTCCATGTCAGATCCCCCTCCCAGAGGATTTGATAAGGCTTTCTGTTTGGACAGAAGCGGTGGCAATAACTCTCGATTTGGTTCGCTTTCAAGCCGATTTCAATCTAGCCACGCTTTTGCGTTATCTCAAGTTATCGACGCAACTGGATCTCAATAGTAGACATTTATTCCATAATATACTATATAAAACTATAAATTTTGACATAACGTATAAACTATGCTATTAAGGATAAAATCTTGCAAACGAGATTGAGGTAAAACTTCTTTGAAAGGCTCTGCAGGCACCCAATAAGCTCTCTTAGAGCAGTGGAAATCATATGGATACGTTTTCAAAACTTTAGATTCCGAGAAATTTGCTATTTACAAAGCTAAAAACAGTTAACTTTTAAACGTAATTTGTGGAAATACAAACACTGCTGAGTGAAATAACTTGAATTTATATGCTATTATGCAATAAACAAATTTGAGGGATTTCATAAGAAATACGTTGCGTGAAATAGAAACATTTCTCTATGACAAAACCAAATGCCGAACACTGAGTATAATTATTCGCCACAATTTTTAATCTAACTAAAATGTGAACGTTCGTGTGCGGATAGATGGTCTTTCCTCTTGGTGGCATATCCACAAATAGCACACTGGAAGGGTTTTTCATCACTATGTCGGCTGTTCATGTGACGAAGAACAGAACGTTTCTGGGTAAACATGGAGTGACAGATCTCGCACTTGAATCTCTTCTTGGACTTGCGCTCGACAAACGTTCCTGGACCTACTGATGACACTTTAACCTGTTTGCCGCATGTTGTCAAACCTGTTTGCCGCATGTTGCCACATGTTGCCAAAGATTTCAGATTATTCCTGCTCTGTAAAGACCATGAAATGGTTCTTAACGGGTGTCTGGGCAATCTATTGATGCTGCACGAGGATTCGAAAATGGAACCACAATGAATTTCGTTAAAGTGTTTAGTCCGTTCGCTTTTTGTGCGGAGAATTGTACAACAAATCTCACATTTGTATGGTTCGCCGGTTGTTACAGCCACGGAAGGCATCTTAAGGCAGTTTTCAGTATCAGACCTACCATTTCGGAGAATGTTTCTTTGTGAAGGGGAAATATGCCGCCTCGTTAGGTCTCCATGAGAGTAACTGGACGCACTTCCGTTGCATTCAGCATTGAACGGGTCTGCCAACTTGGAAACCTTCACAGTTAGCGTTGTCTTCGAATCCATGACCTCTCGATCGGCTAAGGACCCAGAATGGACAAGGAAAAAGTGCTTGCACTGGAGACTGAACGAAGAGAATCTCCTGTCACAAAATTCGCACTGAAATGCCTTTCTTCTGGTTACAGTTTGCTTATTGAAGGACCACAATCCAGCACGGTCATCAGACCCGAAGTTGACATCGTGCCTTCTGAATTTTTTGTTTTCAAGTTGACAATCTAAGTTTGATATGTCTTTCTTTCTCTTTATAGGAGCTGATGAAGATCTAATGCTCCGATCACTGCAAAACAAAGGCATTGTTTCACCAGTCTTGTCAGCGGGAACTTGTGGTTTCAACTGGCAGACCTTGGTAGCTCCAGTGTGTACTAGCATAACATGTCTATAACGACTAGCAACACGGAGGAATTGCTTGGGGCAATATTCGCACGGAAATGCCTTGTTCCTTGAATAGCACTCTTTTACGTGCGGTCCATCTATACAAGCTCTTGATTTACCCTCGCGGTTATTTTCATCTTTACTCCACCGTGGCCTCTCGTGCAAAGGTCTGCTGATGAAAGTCTTGTCCACATCAAGCTTGGGCCGCAAAGACGAAGATCCAAGTTGATTTGCATGCGATTGTATCCCATGTCTGCCGCGGCAACCTCTACTAAGGTACTCTCTTCTAGACCAGCATCTAAACCGATTACATTGGGCGGTGCGTTTAGTCCCTAGTGTACCCGCCTTCCTACTAACCGTCGAGAATTTCACCCCTCTTGGCTGAGCATCACGATTCCTTGTTAACTTGGGACCTTCTTCAAAATTCTGGAACACTTCTATGCTTTCTTCTGTTGCAAAGGCTTGGTGAGTAGAATCGTTCTTCCTTTCAGACTGATTAACAAAGCGTGTGCATGAACCATGATCATTCGATCCAAATTCCTTTCCGTGTGCAATCATGATGTGCTTGTAAAGGTCGTTAATTTTAGAAACCCCTTTTTGGCAGTACTGGCACTGGAACGCCCTCACTGAGACCAATAACGGACTATGTTTCTTCTGACAAACGAATTGCATCCTGTCCTGAATACCACTACCAACAAACTCGTCTCCAAACCCAGACCCATTATCATTTCCATCGAGGGACAATTCTCTGTTACAATGAATACAATAGACACATTTGTTGTCACTTCCGAATGCAAAGAATCGAACTTCACACCGACGGCACACGTTCTGTGCTCCCTTGGCCGTTACACTGCTGGTGACCTCAGTGCCGTTTTTTTCTTCCTGCTTGCACCCTTGGTCAGGAGATTGATACCTCTCCCTTTTGGAGTGCTTTTTCGTAACATGCTTTTTCATACCACTGACACTCTGGAATATCTTACTGCAGAACTGACATTTCCAAGGAGACCCTTTTCCCCGTTCTGACCACGACTGCGTTCTCTTGGTTACTTTGCTGTTGTTGGTCTCGATGCCATCTTTCTCCTCTAGCTTACACCCTTGGTGAGATGCTTCAGACTTCCCGCACTTGGAGTGTTTTTTCTTGACATGCTTTCTCATACCACTGACACTCTGGAATACCTTACTGCAGAACTGGCATTTCCAAGGAGAACCTTTCCCCCCTTCTGACCACGACTGCGTTCTCTGGGTTACTTTGCTGTTGTTGGTCTCGATGCCATCTTTCTCCTCTAGGTTACACCCTTGGTGAGATGCTTTAGACTTCCCGCACTTGGAGTGTTTTTTCTTGACATGCTTTCTCATACCACTGACACTCTGGAATACCTTACTGCAGAACTGGCATTTCCAAGGAGAACCTTTCCCCCCTTCTGACCACGACTGCGTTCTCTGGGTTACTTTGCTGTTGTTGGTCTCGATGCCATCTTTCTCCTCTAGGTTACACCCTTGGTGAGATGCTTCAGACTTCCCGCACTTTGAGTGTTTTTTCTTGACATGTTTTTGCATATCTCTGACACTCTGGAATACCTTACTGCAGAACTGGCATTTCCAAGGAGAAACTTTCCCCCCTTCTGACCACGACTGCGTTCTCTGGGTTACTTCGCCGTTGTTGGTCTCGATGCCATCTTTCTCCTCTAGCTTACACCCTTGGTGAGATGCTTCAGACTTCCCGCACTTGGAGTGTTTTTTTGTGACATGCTTTTTCATACCACTGACACTCTGGAATACCTTACTGCAGAACTGGCATTTCCAAGGAGAAACTTTCCCCCCTTCTGACCACGACTGCGTTCTCTGGGTTACTTTGCCGTTGTTGGTGTCGATGACATCTTTCTCCTCTAGCTTGCACCCTTGGTGAGATGCTTCAGACTTCCCGCACTTGGAGTGTTTTTTCTTGACATGTTTTTGCATATCACTGACACTCTGGCATATCTTACTGCAAAACTGGCATTTCCAAGGAGCACGTTTTGCCCATTCTGACCACGATTGCGTTCTCTGGGTTACTTTGCTGTTGTTGGTCTCGATGCTATCTTTCTCCTCTGGCTTACACCCTTGGTGAGATGCTTCAGACTTCCCGCACTTGGAGTGTTTTTTCTTGACATGTTTTTGCATATCACTGACACTCTGGCATATCTTACTGCAAAACTGGCATTTCCAAGGAGCACGTTTTGCCCATTCTGACCACGACTGCGTTCTCTGGGTTTCTTTGCTCTTGGTGATCTCGATGCTATCATTCTCCTCTGGCTTACACCCTTGGTGCGATGCTTCAGACTTCCTTCTCTTAGAGTGTTTTTTCTTGACATGTTTTTTCACACCACTGACACTCAGGAATACCTTGGTGCAGAACAGGCATTTCCAAGGAGCAATTTTTTCCCATTCTGACCACGACTGCGTTCTCTGGGTTACTTTGCGGTTGGTGATTTCGATGCTATCTTTCTCCTCTGGTTTACACCCTTGGTGAGACGCTTCAGACTTCCTCCTCTTGGAGTGTTTTTTCTTAACATGTTTTTTCATGCCACTGACACTCTGGAATACCTTACTGCAGAACTGGCATTTCCAAGGAGCAATCGCATCTGCTTCTGTTCTCTTGGCCACTTTGCTGTTGGTGGTCTCGATACCATCTTTGTCTTCTTTCTTGTACCCTTGTTGATCGTCAGACCACTTCCTCTTGGCGTGTGTATTCTTGAAATGCTCTTTCATAGCACTGTCATTCTGGAATACTTTACTGCAGTTCGGGCATTTCCAAAGTCCAACTTTGCTCTCCTCACTATGGTACTTTCGCATATGTTTGTAGCAACCCTTGCGTGTCATGAATCGCTTATCACAATGCAGACAACAAATCTGTGGAACCCTCAACGCTTCACATTTCGCTGGACCAGTCTCCGTGGATGAAGAGCACTTCTGGTCCAGTTTAACAGAGTCGTGTTTCAAACAGTGCCTAAGTCGTCCCTGAAGAGTCCGGAATCCTTCACCGCAGCGTTGACATTTGTATGGCCGATCGTGGTGACGTCGTTTGTGTCGCAATAAATTCTGCTTAAACGAAAACCCTTTGCGACAGAAAGGGCACGCAAAAGCGGTTTTTATTCCGGCATGCGAACGCTTGTGTTGAGATAAGGAACGATTGGACTGGAATGACTCGCAGCAAACGTTACAAACACGAGGTTCCTGTGCATTTACATCAACGACTTGTTTGGGTAATTTAACTTGCATCTTACCAAACCGAGAGTGAAGACGTTTATGCGATCTCAATGAATCTTCTGTGATGAATTCCCTTGCACAAATATCGCATTTGAAGCGTTTATCTTCTACTTGAAATTTTGACGATTTGAGCAATAGATTTGGCGGTGACAAATGATTTGACTGAGAAGCGTTCCGACTATGGTGAGTCATGTGAGCGCGTAAAGATGTTTCCTTGTGGAAAGATTTGTTGCAGACCTTACAATGGACAGCTGAGCTTTCGACTCGTTTCATAGAAGACCAGGGGACGACACTAGTAGCATTTTCAGCACGGTAGCATTTATGCTGGCGCAGTGATTCTTTTGAGTTGAATGGTTTGTTACAGAACTGTCCATTCCTGGGTTGAGCCTTGTCCAGATGGGGAGTTTCCTTATTTGGCGTTATGGATGAGATACCACACGGATTCACCAGTGCCGGATTTTTCCTCCTAAAGTGGGAAGCTCTGTGGCAATGCATCAATGACAAAGAAGGAAAACCTTTAGCACAGAATTCGCATCTAAACTCCTCACTAATGTATGCTGTTTGGTCCTGAGAAGAACTCTGAGAAATGTTGCATTTTCCATCTAATCCTTGCACAGTTCTCTTGGACTCGGATTCCTGTGCGGTGGCACCTTCGTTCATCAATACCTTTTGGTAAATGCATGGACGTTCCTTATCTGATGCTTTGGATGACACATCAAGCGAAATCGGCAGCGATAGATTTTCCTTCCTAAAGTGGACAGCCCTGTGGCGGTGCATCAAGGACAAAGAAGGAAAACCTTTGGTACAGAATTCACATCTAAACTCCATGCTGCTGTATGATGTTTGATCTTGCGAAATACTCCGAGATATGTTGTACTTTCCATCTGATGCTTGCACAGTTCTCTTGGACTCGACGTTCTGCACGGTTGTACCTTCGTTCGCCTTTGCCTTTTGGTAAATGCATGTGTGATTGAGTAGCTGGCATTCTGGATACGTCAAGTTACACTGACTGCATTTAGCAGATTCAAGTGAGAATTGTTTGGAGTCATCTTTTCTTGTTTCATGTTTCATGGCAATATGTAAAGCCAACTCACGTTTAGAAACGCACACCTTTGCGCACTTTCCACACTTGATAACCTTAACCCGTGGGTGCTTTGCTCGGATATGCCTTGCTAAGTTGAAAGAATAAGCGAAGGGGGCCTTACAAATCTGGCAAACATGGCGGGTCGAGTACTTTTTACCTCTTACTGCAAATAAATCCTTTGTCGGATACTTCTCCACAGAGTTTGAAGTTATCTTCTGAGAACTCTCTCCTTTGTCAGACTTGCCTTCGCCCGCGTTTTTGTTAAGATGAATTCTCTTGTGGTTAGATAAACCAACTCCAGAAAGGAAAGACATCCCGCAATGCTGACACTTATAGGGTTTTCCAAGGAAGGAAGGCTTATGCAAAGCTTCATGCCTAAGTAAATTCTCTTTCTTTCGAAAGAGCTTACCGCATGTTTTGCAAGTAAATACATCAGCATTCCTGTGTGGCAACCGTTTCTTGTGCCGCCTCAGACATTTCCAGTCAGCAAACACTTTGTCGCATTCAGTACATTCAAACTTGCCATTGGAGTGACGTTTGTATGCGTGAACTGCCTTTTCATGGCGTGCAAGAGTAATTGTATTGTGAAACGCCATGCCACACATCTTGCAACTGCAAATCATATTGAAGTGCAGGCTATAGTGCCTCTTTCTCGATGACGGATGGGAGAAGACCTTGCCACAAATCCGACATGCATATGGCTTGAGACCTTTATGGATGTTCTTGTGCCTTTGTAGACTTTGGGGTGTTTTAAAGCTTCTGTCGCAGTGGATGCACCGCCAGAGGTGGTGCTCGTTGTTTATTTGACAGCGAAACTTGTTGTGAGTAGCAAGGGAAGACGGTCCTGAGCACACCATGAAGCACTTTTGACACTGTATCGGTCCATCTGTATGAAAAAAGATTTACAAGATAAGTCTCATTTAAAGCTACTGGTATTTTCAGTTAACAAAGTTCTTCTGAAATACATAATTCGAAGTCAATCACACCATTACAACAGAAGAGCACATGCCTGCAATTTTGTCAGATTCATCTTTATTTAAGATATCCAAATCACAAGCGTATCTGTCTCCGTACCACACCAGGAGCTCCATACCGGGCTCAATTGTCTTGTAGGAGCGATAGTAAATTTCACCTCGGAATTGGAAGGCTACAAGATTCTGCTCATCATCATTACGGGCACAGTTCACAAAACGTAGCCAATTACTGTATTCCTCATCCCGAGCATCGACAACATGCGTGACTCGTCCACTTTCAATTATCTGCAATTAAGAAGAGTTTACCCGTGATGTAGTAGAAGTGTTTCACTGTTGGTTAACAAGTTTGACGCCAAGGCAAACGTAAAATTAAGCTAGGTTTACGCAAGCGGCATGAATTTGATACATCTTTCTGTAACAGGGTTACCACTCATCACTGACTTCTGAACAATTTTCACTAACCTTGAATTAACTTGGCGAATAACAAAAAGAACAAAACCCACCGGCCAAACCTACTGTTCCAGAATACGTAACTCGAAGAGTATCACAATCGATCATTTTAAAGGATGCTTTACTGAAAGAAAAAATATTCCCTGTCGTTTCACTGACTCTAACAAACATCTACGATTTTCCCTGATAGGTAAAAAGGTAAAGTCTGCATACGAGCCAAGTGGCTAATCAGGCCGGAGCTTATCCCAGTTTCTGTAGCATGAAGCGACTAGGAGTATTTCTACTCCCCCCTGGATGGGATGCTAGTCCATCGCAGGGTTACCCCCCAGCATTAAATTTGCCGGTACTCATTTATACACCTGGGTGGAGAAAGGCACTGTGAAAAGTCAAGTGTCTTGCCTGCGAACACAACACAGTGGCCCCGGCCATGGCTCGAACCCGGAGCACCCGCTCTGGAGTTGAGCGCACTAGCCACGAGGCCACGGGGCCTCCCACAAAGATTTTTCCTGACCTTTAACAACATTCCCTGACTTTTACCCGACCTTGAAAAATTGTTTTTCCCTGACTTTACCCTGACCGTGGCAACCCTGTATAAAAGTGGATATTGTTTGTGTTTGCGATGTTAACAAATGAAAAAAACGTAAATCAAAATGGCAGCAAATGGACAACCTTCAATTTTTTCCATGCCTAGCTCAGGGCTCAAAATAATTTTTGAACGGTGGCCGGTCATGTTGACCGGCCAAACCAATTTTAGCTCGGTCATGTCTCGTTTTTGACCGGTCAAAATATTGAAAATGCTTATTTCGAAGAATTTCCCTATTAAGCCAAAAATATCGCCTCGTATGCACAAAAATGTGTTGTTAAAGAGGATAAAAGTTTTAATCGCTAAAAGTATCACTTAAATATGTTTGATTTTCATTTCCACGGACTGCGTTAATTCTACTCGACATGAAACTTGCCTGGGTTAAAAACAATAAAAACTCGCTATATTATTTTATTAGAAATGCTCATTTTATTGTAGATACCCTGCACATAATTGTATATTAATTTACCACTTACGCTGAATGCGATTTTGGTTGTAAACACTTTCAGTTTCTACCAAACACTAATAGGGCTGCATAGGCTCGTGCTACAAGTGAAAGATCGCTGCCTTCCGCCGCTCAGCATGCTCGGTCAACATGTAGGAAATAAACTGAAGAAACGCTAACGAGGACAATTAAATCTGTAACTGCGACGTTGATTGATGCGATGTTCATTGTTGTCTAGTCTGTATTTACAGAGGTTGATGTTTCCTGTGTTATTTTAGCAAGCCGCTAAGACGCCACAGCATTCACGAAGCCGACGATCATAATCGTCTCATCGGTATTCGCCTATTTTGTAACTACAAGCCGCTGAGATATTTTATTATTTCACTGTTTATATTTTCCGGAAATAAAGGAAATTTTTTTTCTAGTGAATTATTTGGAAACCGCGTACTTGACCGGTCAATATGACCGCCAAACCCAAATTTTGTCCGGACAAATAGTCATCTTGGCCGGACATTGTCCGGTGACCGGCCGTTATTTTGAGCCCTGTAGCTTTATTATGGTAAATATGCTCACACGTTATTGGGTGTAAACCACGCCTTATTGGTAAGAACGATAACTGTAACGCTAGTTTTACTCCTTAGAACTGAATAACGACGAGCTCGAGTTCTTTATCTTACTAGACCTAATTTCCTAAAAGTGACTCCAAAACGTCAGTCGGGAGAACAGCTTATAGCTGAGTGCCAAGTTTGACCGAGCCCTAATTTTTTGACACCGAAGTTGCCAAACAATATTAGGCTTTCTGGGAGTTTATGAACGACGACTACTTAGCGTACTTGTACTAATTATAAGGTTCTTACATCCCACATGTAGCTCTGATCCATGCTTGGAGTTACATCTGCCACGCCTATCTTTTGGCCCCAGTAAGGGCCAAAGACTACATCACTTTCAAATCTCTCTGTGGCAAAGATTCCCAAGCCGGCATCTAAAACGAACAGGCACAATTTAATACCACTGAACATACTCGAGTCTTTTGCATTCTTGACCACAACGAAACATCCAAATTTATGTTCTTACAGAATGTTGCATTAAGGTGGTCAATTGGCCATTCTTCACTTGCTTCCCATCATATTATTATTATCAGAAACTGAGTAACGATTCAGGCTTGCCACTCATTAAGACTGACGAAATCTCTGGGTTTTCCCTGATTTTTCAGTTACCACAAAACAAAACAAAAACAATATAAATTGTCAATTTCTTAATTTTCCTAGAATGTGGAAACCCTACAAGATGCTCAGCCAGTGTTTTGGACTGACCATCTATCTAGTTGTTAACTATCTAATAGTTAGTCAGAGGCGCCATGTCACAGTATTTTTAGTCATTTTCTGTGAGTCAGAATATTTGGTACCTTCAAAATTCATAATTAAACACAAAATTGTTGTGTGGGTGTTGAAGAATGGAAATGATTACAAAGGATTGTGACTGAAAACCGTGAAGAAATTAGGCTAAACTTTTCAAGATGGACAAACCATGACCTAGCTTTTATCAACGCCTTTTGAAACAAATTGTGCTAGAAATCCAATCGAGACAATCAGATTATACATACCCGGTATACTTGAAGTTTTCAAATCCATGTTACTTGGAATAGTGGACCTTGCTTTTGTCAGTCCTTCTTTTTCAAACACATCTGTAGGTTCCTTAATCCACTTCAAACTACCATGAACTGAACAATTACCAAAGCACAGTTTGTCACATTGACTGCAAACTAAACAAGACTCCCAATGTTAGTTTCAACGCTTGGTCATGAAATGAAACAGATGCCTGAAATTGAAAGAGCATGACTACATTTATCAGACTACCATTTATGCCACCATGCAATCAGAAGTTGGCAATATTTAAAGAATAATTTGGTTTTATCAACTGAGTTGATAATGTGAAACGGCCATCGTAAAGAAATTCAAAAACTGACGTTTCGAGCATTAGCCCTTCATCGGAGTGAATCAACGTTGGATTCGCCCCGACGAAGGGCTCATGCTCCAAACGTCAGCTTTCGAATCTCTTTACGCTGGCCAATCCACTCAGTTGATAAAACCAAATTATCTTGTAATACTCCCCACCCACAAAGCACCACAGTGTCTTTACAAACTTACCCCCCTTTAATATTTAAAGGACTTGGTTGATTGATAATAAAGTTTGCATCCAAAAACTTTTTCCATACATGTGACAAGAATTCCCTTAATACTCAGACTCTACAATACTTACCAGTGGTACTCATGCAGAATAGCTTTTCAAGATTGTGAATTTTTTTTTAAAAAAAGAACAGCTTAATTTCTCATCAAGGATAAATCAGAGCAATTGTGCATGCATGTGGTATTTGCCAATATGACACAAAACTGTACAACATACAAGAGTCAAGCAAAACAGATTACGTTTTGGTAAGAAATAACAGTTTCCCTTACATACATGTATACAATATTGTTTTCCTGAGAAAGGACGTCATATAAAACTGAATTGAATGCTTATGACAAATTTTGAATAAAAGCCCTGAAAGACACCAGTCCAATTGTACCCGTAAGAGGTGCCCCTTCCAGTATCTTTGCTTGTCGAGAGATAGGGGAGACTGACCAGCCAAGGCTGAGCAACATCCCATTCAAACTGAAAAATCAGCTTCATTTTTCTACAACTATTGTTTCCTTTAATATTTGGAATGTACATGTACTCAAAAAGAGGGGACTATCAAAACTTTAAATTGAAACCCCTAAGCAATACTCAAACATAATTTTCAGCTCCTAAAAGTAGAGTGAACATTGGTAAATTCACCTACAATGTACTACATTTAGGTGTGATATTTATGAACCTACTTACAAATATACTCATCTTCTTCCAGTTCTATTCTCTTGTTGATGCAATTTGTAGTAAATCTTAGTTTCTGAAAATAAATTAATTTTACAGAGCAATAATGTGCATCAAATACACAATCATACAGCATTACCATTAATAAATTTGTTGCAGTTGTTGAGAAAACTAGACACCCCAGTTGTAACTTTAAGTGGTTTTCCTCCCTCCTCAAAGCCAGCACTCCAAAGTCTAATTCAATGTTGGTGCAGGAACACTTTAAGACAAATCCATGAGAGCTCTTGTATTTCATAGGCTAATGAAAATCACATTACATTTTCAATAGTGTAGAAGTCTGGGTATAAGTCCATATGAACTGCAACAGCTCTTACCTCCAAAGGAATTGAAAATTCCTTAATTCTTGGTTCACATCTGGGTATACCAGAAGCAGCAGAATCAGAGGGTACAACTGGTTCTTCAAAGTCCTTAACAGAGACATAAGAAATGTATTTACAGCAATAAAAAAAAACAAATAATCAACAATTCTGAGACTGGTCCACAGAAATATGCAACCACTTGTGATGTGCCAAATTGTTGTGAGCAGCCCCAAGGAACAAAATAGAGGTAGGGAGAGTTGTGCATAAGAGCCCTTTCCCAGCTGTATCAGTGTATACTACTGTAAACTGTGTTTAGATAGCAATGTTTTTACTAGGGTAGAAGAAGGCAGAGGCCTTTTCTATCAAGGTCAACCACCAGCATTTCTCTGAAGCAGTACATGTATATCAACATCACATACAGAAAGCACAACACAAGATTGTCAGGAATGGACAAGATGCGAACAATAAATGTCACCACCTCCAGGTAGACCAAAAAGGGCTAAGCTTCTGAAACAGGGAAGTATGAGCAGGGGGAATGAAAGCATTCCTTCCTGCCATTTTTGTGGCAGACTAGCAGACCTTGGCTAAAGTTTGTGCCTGTGTGTATCATCTGCTGGGCTTTGCTTTGAGGAATTTGCCAGTCAAAAATTGGCAAGTCATTTTGTTTATTTAGTATATTCTATCCCACAATGAATACCCCTACGTTCACATTGTAGCTAACTATTCCTAATCCTTGATATCCTAAGTACATTCAATCATGTGCTACTAGATCATTCAATTATGCCATCACCGATATTATGTAACAACAGTTTGCACAAACACTAAAGTTTGAATGACTAATAATTTGCACAGAAGTGAGAATGTTCCAGTGGTAGGGTTTCAAGTAAAAACAAAAAAGTTTACCAAGTGTTTTTGTAAAATAAGTGATGAATTAATCTAATTTTAATACAACCCATACAATCATTTAGAAAGAGCACCAAGGAGAAGTGATCTAGATAAGGAAAAGTTAAACTATGGTAGAACCAAAGTTAGACTGGATGTTACCTCACAAGAGAGAGCATCGACATCTCCCTCGTCACAAGAGAAAATGTTTTACACTCTGAGGGGCAGGTTTTCCTTAGTTATGAAATTTGTCTCCAAAAGAAGCCCAAAATTAAACAGTAATCAGCAGCCAGGCAGTGTTTCTGTGACATCCTTCTGTCCGAGGGATTTTGTCCATGGCCTCCCACAAGCCTTTTAACTACCACTTTAGGTTATGGCTGCTCTTGAGCTGTATTATTTCTAGCCAAACATGCTCCAAACCCCGAAAATGATAGCAGTGAAGACAGTGAAGTGGGTAATCGCTTGGACAAAAAATACATTTTGTTGACCTTCTGAAGGATGCCAAGTCAGTTGCAGGTTTTTCTGCTCCCAACCAATTTTGAGTTGGACAGAATGATGTCACATAAATGTGGCCTGGCTGCCCAAGGACAGTTTGAAAATGGCGGCATCCAAAGTCAAATTTTGAGCGTGTGTGGAGAACAATTTCTTCAGGATAGCAGGCACTTTACAGGCTGAAATTTCAGTGAGTGGAAAAAGGCAATGTTTACTTGCTATAGGTGTAGACAGAGAAGTATGTTTTTTGGAGGGACGTTCTCCTTTAATAAGTAACCATATTCTATTCTACCATTTGCCTTTGTGGGTGAATTGTATCAACTACAGGCCAGTTCACCCGTAACATCAAGGGCCGATCAAACATACTCAGCCGTAACAGGTGTTACGGGTTACGGCCCTTGTTGACAGCCCTGCAATAGCTCCAACTATTGCCATATCAGCTTATAGCAAGGAAAATCAGTGGAAAACCCAAGGAAGCACCCACAGAGCTGTCTGTCAACCACATAATCCAAGATGAAAGAATGTTATTGCTGAAGAGGAAAGTCCCATGACACTGAATAATGTTGGTACAAGGATGAAAATTGTCAAAAACAAAATGTCAAAAACAAAATTAACAAAATAAACAAGGCATCTAAATGTCATGTCAAATGGCCACCAAACAAGTAAAGCAATAGAAAGCTATGAAGCACACGTCACATGCCATGTACATGTATGTACACATCACGTACAGAAGGAGAAGAATAAAAAGTTGAGTTGAGATAAGCATGGAAATCAACACTTGTACAGTGGCTACAGTCATAAGCAAAGAAACCTTCAGAAGAGTTAGTCAAGGAAATTGAGCACAGAGGTAACTTGAAATGACACCTGCTCAAGAACAACTCTGCACAACATAAAGGAGAATTGGTCAAAAGTTTAGGAACAGTGAACATTGTGGTGAAGTATGAAAAACAAGAATGGGAGTTGTCAACACTAGTAGTGGATGGAGGGTTCTGGACTGAATTTGTTAGGAGGGTATTAATTGGTTGCTCATAGTTGCTCAAGCGTAACTGGAAGAAGTTGTTCAAAATCGGGATCTAAACTTGAGGGATGGGTCTAGCAAAACTCAGATAGAAAAGAAGTACTCTGTTATTTTTGGAGAAGAAATTTCATCAGTATCTATAGCGGGGTTAAAAAAAGTGCTGTCAGGTTGTCTTGGACAACTGGATTCTTCTTCCAGGCAAGTAACTTTTCAGTCTAACTTGCCTGTTAGGCGAGGGATCATGCAAGTCATGCGCCGACTAAATCATTAAAAGAGCAAACTAAGACTTTTAGAGCTACTTTTAGAGCTACTTGTCCCAAGGTTTTTTTTTCCAGTCCTGCTATAGGATAGACAGTTAATGTTGATGATGGATTACAAGCCCTGCTTGAAATCAGCATTGGGCATCGACAATCAATGCATCAAAGAGACTTTTGGAGACTTAGTGTTAGTAGCTTTTCGTCTTAGGGAAGGAGTATAGTGTATTCAGCTATGTAACTGCACCTCATTATATACTACATGTGTTTGCTATTTTAGCCAGATCGAGTTAATGTGTTATAATACAATGTTACCTCACACAAGACAAAATCAGCAACTTCTTCTTCCTCACAAGAGACAATGTCAGTAACTGCTTCCTCTTCACTGCTGACTTCAGCTCTGGCATCAAAACTTGCATTCAAGTCCTGACAATAGAATAAATTTGCATTGCTTAGTAAGTTGCTGTATTCTGAACAATTGCCACAAGCATGGGACAAAGAAACAATTCTTATGGCCTGATCTCAAACCCACAATCTTCCAAACACTCCTTGGATGCTCTCAACTGCTGACCTACATGTACAGGAGACTTGTGTTGAGCTGCTAGACCGTTTTACAAGGTTCATGTCCAGGGTTCTTGTAAAGGTTTTATTCAGGTAGTCAGAAAGAAGGAATAGGAGGTAACACTGTTGCTGCGGGGCCTGTGCCCCAGTGGGGGTGCAGGGTGTGAAGCTCCTGGATTTTCAGCGCATCCAAGGATCTTTCAACATGTCCCATGGCACCCTTTTTCAAGTAGTGTTAAAAGAAGTATTTATATTTTGATACAAAATTGGCTGAGGTCATTTTTGAGACAAGACTAAAAGTAGATCTTAGCAAGGGTTAATGGAATCCACAAAGAAAACTAGGAATAGCCATGCAATTTTCCAAGAAAATTAGCCTTGAATCTCAAACAAAAATGCTGACATCAGCATTTTTCTGAAAAAGAAAAAGATCATTTTCTTTAAATTTGCCCACTTACAAAAAAAAACACATAATAAAGATGTTTAAACTACATGGTAAATGGTAACTTAACACCACACTCTTGGTATGTTTTTAATAACAAAATTGTTACAACAGCGCTTTTAGCGTCCCTGACAACTCTCTTCTGGCTAGCCAAAGTACAGGCTAAATAGCTTTTCCTCCCAACCACAAATTAATACCATGTTAAATAGGCTTGCCACTTTCATTTCTTAACATGAAATGTAGGGGTAACCACATGTTTTTAAATGTTAAATGAGTCTTTTTGAAAACTTTTACAGTGCCTGTTACATTTTTTCCTGTCACCTCCTCAGTGTGTCAAACATTTGCATCTTTCACAATTGTTTTGCGCATGCACAATGCCACGAAGGTACATGTTCACAGTTGGATTTCAGAGTAATTTTCCACAGATAACAGCTAGTTTTTAAGCTGGAAGCTGTAAACAGTTAGTGGTAAGTGATATGCTGCTATTCCGATGTTCCTCAAGTATTAGTATAGCTTCATTCAAACTTGATTTGGTCAAAATAGGAAAATTTTTCTTTCATTTTAGTCAGGTACTTGGTAGCGTAGCTAATTACACCAATGTCAATGTCAGCGCCCAGGTGGTGTGCAAACCATGCATGATGCGCAGAACATGTGGGCATTAACAATAGTGAGCACCATCCTTAACAGTGATTGGAAGGAGAACAGCAAGATTTTCCAAAAACTTCAACACAATGGGTATTCACTTTTGAACAAAAAAGCATCCATCATAAACTTAATACTTCAGTGAAATAGGTGATAAGTTTTACTCAAGCAGCCAGTAAGAATAGCTGGGTATAAGACTCTTAACAAGAACCCTGAAGTGTGATATACATGGTTGCATACATGTACATCCAGCATACTAGAAGAGACAGTAATAGCCAAAGTGAAGTGTGATGATCTAATATTATACAAATCTTCAGCTTTTTCATACTTACACATAGTGAAAGTTTCATTCAACCTCCTAATTTTTTTTACTTCAAAATTTTGATAACTTTTTCTTAACACCTTACAGTATTACAATATTAGAAACTGGCCATTTATCAGTTCTTTCAATATTTGTATGTAAACAGTGCAAAAACAAACTGATGATAAGCACCTCACTAGAGGGTGTGTCTTCAAGAACTTCCACTTCACTCTTCACTTGACCTTTGGCATCACATGTTGTTTCTCGATCCTGTTAATTAGAAATATAGAAAGACATTTGAGGACCAAGGTGCAAGGGGGGGGGGGGGGGCAGTACAACAAATATTGAATTCTAGAGATATAGATGATATTAAATGGTGGTGCAAAGATATGAACTTTATTTTCAAGTGGTAATTTTAAGAATATAGGAATACCAATATTGCTTTTAACATGAGAAAATGAAATTATATCTTCCTGCCATCATGCAGTTTTCTTCTTATAATATAGACAAACTGATTGTTTGCACTAACACTTGTGAAAAAGTGGGAAATGACGTCACTACTGAGGATATGGAAAATATGATGCAGTTAAATGTTATTTAACGGAGTTAACAACAAAGAGCGCTTGCATTCCCCTTGTGGTCTGCGGTGTTGACACATATGCGCATGTGTCAGAATTCCACGTGCTTGTGGATTGTAGCGTGGCGTAGTGTGGCGTAGCGTGGCGTAGATACAGGAGGCATTTTCTAGAGATTTTTGCAGTGGCAGCTCATCGCCCAGGCAGTTCTCCTCGAACAAATCAGCTTTACAGTTTCTTCGTGCGTTTGCACCGCCTTTTTTACCTGTTTGTCTTCTCGTATTAATGAATCAGCTTTCGGGGCGGTCAACTAACAACAGTGCCGCAGCCATGTTGGATTCTTCGGCGACTTCTTCCGCGGGTTCTTCTTCTTCAGTGGCAAGTTCCGTGGTTTCTTCGGCCCCAGTAACCACGTCCCCACCCTTCGTCATGACCGCTCAGGATCTTTCTCAAGCCTTCTCTCAAGCGCTCGGTGACTCGCTGCCTCAAATTCTAGCGGCCGTGCAAAACCAAACAAGCCAGCTCACAGCGTCGAATGTCACCACATCGGGAATCGTGACCTTGAGCACATGCTCGTCTTCCTTTCACATTAACTCTTCGCCAGGATTTGCTGCCGGGCTCTCCTCAAGTAACATCGTCGTACCGTCCTTCGTTTCCACCTACTGTACGTTAGGCAATTCGTCCCTTTCTCATCCATCGTTGTTTGGCTCCCGCGGTGTCTCGAGCGGAGCGCTTCCCGCCACCAGCCAGTTCTTCTCTCCAGCTTTTTCTACACCCACCTTGGCTCACTCGGTCGCTTCTTTGCTACACAAGCCTTTTGTCGTTGGCCCAGGATATTCACCCATCCCGGAGAAGCTGGTTACAAAAATAAAGGCCGGGCAATACGTCGATCTGGCGGACCTGCTACCCGAAAACGTCAAGGCCCAGGATTCCGAGCCCCAAACGTACTTGGATGGGAAACTGCTCGTGTCCACCAAGAAGAGGGTACGAGAGATTACAGATGTTGTAACATGGGTGGAAGCCTTTACTGTGTATATTTGGATCTTTTGTTGTACTCACCCATCTAGATGGCAAGACATGACCCAATACAAGCTGTTAATTTTGCAGACCGCTCGTCAGTTCTCTGGCAAGGCTTGGCTTCGCCATGACTCAGCCTTTCGGAAAGACGCAGCCGCTTCAGGTCTGACCGACTGGTCCCGTATGAACAGTGACTTGTACAACTTTCATACCCGCTTACCTCAACAACAGTTCCAGTCTCCTACCACCTCATCCTTGCCTTCAAGATCAATTACCTCTTCATCCATTTTCTGCAGATCCTGGAATAATGGCTCTTGTGCCTGGCCCTATGGTCAATGTCGGTACCGTCATCACTGTGAGAAGTGTGAAGGAGAGCATCCAAGTGTGAACTGCCCCTTTCGTGCCTCAGCGTCACATGCTCAGCCCTTGCGGTCCTCTACCCCTCCACGGAGCAAACGCCAGAGGCGTTGAGACCGTGACCAGGAAGCCCGCTTCTCCAGTGAACAATGTAAATAGTGTACAGTTATGCCGTTCATTTTCACCTTCACATACTTTGTTTCCCGTTCCTGTTAATGTTGTTGTGTCTTCTGCACATGTTTCGCTAGCAAGTAGCCGTATCCGGCCCCAGGGACTCCCAGTTCAGACCCCCCTTTCCGGTACGTGCCTGGTTGCCAGTACCTTTCAACAAGATTTGGTCCTTCCTTCTGGGGTTACCCCCATTGATGCTCAAAAACTTTGGTGTGAACTTTGTTCTCACCCCAATCAAGTAAAAGTGGACTATGTGATTACAGGTCTCACAAGTGGTTTTCGTCTTGGTTTTGACCCCTCGGCAGTGTCCTTACAGTCCGCAGTCCATAATATGCCATCAGCTTCCCTTCAGCCATCAGTGATTGATCAGTACCTACTTTCTGAGCTCGAGAAAGGTCGTGTAGCTGGCCCCTTCCTTATCTCCCCAATTCCAAACCTCCATGTTAGTCGCTTTGGAGTGATCCCTAAGAAGCACCAACCTGGAAAGTGGCGGCTTATTTTAGATCTATCTAGTCCACTGGGTCATAGCGTCAATGATGGCATCTTAAAAGAACCCTTTTCTGTACAGTACATGAAGGTGGATGACGTCATTAGTGGAATCATGTCCTTTGGCCGAGGTACACTTCTCGCCAAATTTGACGTTGAAAGTGCTTATCGGAACATTCCAGTCCATCCAGAGGACCGCTATTTGCTTGGCATGAAATGGCAGGGCAATTACTTCATCGATATGGCTCTTCCCTTTGGGCTACGTTCTGCTCCCTTCATTTTTTCATCTGTTGCAGATTTGCTAGAGTGGATCCTCAGATACAACTATGGCTTGAATTTCCTCTTGCACTATCTCGATGACTTCTATACATTGGGTCCTCCCAACTCTCCTGTCTGCCAGAACAACCTTGATACCTGCCTCCAGCTCTTTAAGGACTGGCATATTCCTCTTCACCCAGACAAAGTGGAGGGACCCTCTACCTGCTTAACTGTGCTTGGTATTGAGTTGGATTCCCTCACTCTTCAAGCCCGTCTTCCTCGTGAGAAGTTTGAGCGTATTGCTGCCCTTCTAGAATCTTGGTCGGTTAAACGCCATTGTATGAGGAAGGAGTTGGAATCTCTCATTGGCACCCTTCATCACGCGTGCAAAGTCATTCCTCAGGGGCGCACTTTTATACGGCGAATGATTAATTTACTGTCTGCATTTCGGCGTGACGACCATCCCATCAGGCTTAACCAAGAGTTCCATTTAGACCTTTCTTGGTGGCGTGAATTTTTCATCTCTTGGGACGGACTTAGTTTTCTACTCTCCCCCACATGGGCACCTTTACCTGATTTCTCGGTGTCATCCGATGCAGCTGGAGCTCTTGGCTATGGTGCAATTTCTGGCCATGACTGGTTTGTAGGAAAATGGTCCATCGCTCAACACCCTTTGTCAATAGCCTACAAGGAACTTTTTCCTGTAGTTGTGGCTGCTACGCTCTGGGGCCACAGATGGGCCACAAAACGTGTGGAGTTCTGTTCGGATATGGCGGTAGTCAGCGTTCTACGCTCAGGCACCTCAAAGGATCCAAACATGATGGTCCTTCTTCGCTACTTATCCCTTGTAGCAGCCCGCAATTCTTTTGCCTTCACCGCATGTTATACACCTGGGCGGGATAATTCTACTGCTGATGCCTTATCTCGTTTTGACTTCCAGCGCTTCCATCGTCTAGCACCACATGCAGCTCAGATGGCAACACCAATACCACCATCTCTACTGGCGCAGCTTCCCATGACTTGACTGAAAAGTGCCAATTCTATTTAACTAACGGCCTTGCTCCTTCGACTCGTCAAGTTTATGGCTCAGCTCAACGCCAGTTCCTAAAATTTTGCAGTCAGGATATTCCTTCTGATCTTGGTCACCCCCTCCTACCGGCCAGCGAACAAACTTTGATGCGCTTCTGTGCCCACTTGGCAGATCGCCTTCATCATTCTTCCATTAAAGTTTATCTATCGGCGGTTCGTTCCTTGCACATTGACTATGGCTATCCAGACCCACTCTCCAACTGTCTTCAACTTCAGCGTCTTTTAAGAGGGATTAAACGACACCAGGGTTCAAATCTCCCTCAGCACCAGCCTGTGACTGCAGACCTCATGGGTGTTTTACACCAATCATTGGATTTGTCTAACCCGGACAATGTCATGCTGTGGGCGGCCTGTTGCCTTAGCTTCTTTGGGTTCCTTCGAGCCGGGGAATTCACAACGAACAGTTCTTTCGATCCCTCGGTGGACTTGACTCCAGCTGATCTTCAAGTCGATTCCTCAACGAATCCGCAAAGTTTTAGAGTTTTCATTAAATGTGCTAAGACTGATCCTTTTCGGCGTGGCTGTTTTATTTTCCTTGGTCGTGGCACTGCACCTCTCTGGGCAAGATTTCCGTATAACCCCATACATTTATTATGTATACAGTTCTTTGTTTAACTAAACAATAGCCAAAACTATAGAGTCCCTTTGAGACTTATCCGCTTTGAATAACTATAAAATTTGCCATTTTTTTTCTAAGTCTCGCATTCTTTTAAACTTAGAAAAAATTTTCGAATTTTAGGTCCAAAATACGGAAAAATGCATCGAGTTTAAAAAGACATAGAAAAAGAAACGATTTTAAGGGCCAAATTACGGGAAAACGAAATCTAAAATTCATTTTTAAGGCGCATTCACCGCATTTAAAATTGAAGAGCAGACTTAAACCTGCTTAAAATAATAGCGATTTAGTCCTATGCGACAGTGTAAAAATGCTTTAAAAATAGCGATTTAGGCCTAAGCAAAAGCGGCTTGCGGTTAGCTATAAAATGTTGTTCGGGTCAGCGAGTATTTTGATTCTGTACATTAAAGAAAATCCTGTGCAATAAACCACTTCTTCACCTCGGTTGTGTGTTCTCGTATTTTCTCCCTGATATACTTGCGCAAAACCGCGGCATCAGCTGTTCTGCTTTCATTTGCTGCGTTGTATTTTTGTTTCCTCAAGTTCGTTATATCCACTGCTTTCTCGAAAGCGGTCAGGTTTGATTTACGACTGTATGCACCTTTCGTGTCGCTGAAGCTGGTACTGAAGTAAAGCAA
>CAXHUQ010001044.1:0-11315 GCA_964020085.1 Micromussa lordhowensis
AAGAATATGATGATGTCATCACATGTGTGTACAATACGTTTATTCATAGCTTTGTAACCTGAGTAACTGCGTGTGACCATTTGAAATGGTGTTCGATAACAGTCACATAGCATCTAGTGTACAAATGTTTGTCTGAAATGTACATCTGCCATTAGTATCATGTCCATACGTAGCTATGGGAATTGTTTACATTAGGGTTTAGCCCCATTGTTTTCATTAGGGGGTACACATGGCACTTGTGTTGCGTCAGAAACTCTAGAACAATACAAGTATAGTATGTGAATACAAATATGCATTTGTGTATAGAACTATATTTAGTTACATAGGACATGCTGTTTGTAGATAGGACATCCTATTTAGATCCTGCGTGGATACCCGTATGCATATTGCTGCATAGAAGTTGTGTATGAATGGACTAGTCTATATGGTTACACAAGGAAATGAATTATCGCAGCTTTGGTCGTCATGTGTGAACATTATGTACACATGATTGTTTCTTTGTGTAAAAGCTTTCTTTAGCGATTATGGCTAATGTGAGAATGGGAATGATATAAAACTGGGTCTAGTTTCAGTCTGTATTATGTACCAATCACCCTTTATTGTCAGTATGATGTGCAAGCTTTTGCTGACTTGAGTATTTGTGAACAGAGTATATGTTTCATCAATTCTCTTGGGATCGCTCCTCATAGACATTAGAACTCTCTATTATGTAATCTGTTATACTAATTTGCATTCTACTGTAAAGGCATTAGAAATGGATATCCCTTTAGGCATAGTACTGTTGCTTGTGCCACATTTGAGCAGATATCTGAAACTGACCTGGACACTGTTCCCCCCCCCCAAGTCCAACTGGCTAAGGAGATTCACTCCTCTCCTCCTGTTTGGCAGGAAAACAGTATGGATGCAATAGTAATGCAAGTGGTGGAGTGATGAGCAGCTATATGTAAAGGAATGTCATTAGTTTTGTGTACTTGGTAAAGGATCATCAAAACTACTTGAGATAGTTAGACTTTGTACAAGTTTAATTGTAGAAGATAGACTTCCTACATAGTACATGTATGTTCTTATAAGTTCAGTAGCTACAGGTTGTACTATTACATGTTTGCGTACTTACAAACACGTGTGAACAAAATGTAGGCAAGTTTCTGTGTTGGCTCTATTTTTTTTTGTTTTGATCGCTCCAGCTCAATTGAACCTTCTATTGCAATTTTTAGAGGCTTTCGAACTTCAGTATTGAGCCGCCATTCCCTTTCTCGTTCTGACTCAAATTGTTTCTTTGGAAAATTCCCGATGAGTGTAAGTGGCCAGGTACCCTCAGGTGTCACAAGCTTCCACACTTTCCTAAGACTCGTCATAAATGGTAATTCTGCTGTTGTTGGCACTGCTGGTCTGATGAACAGGTAGAAGTAGTCCAAGTGTTGATCGTAAGGATTGGTAAGAGCTGTTTCAACATCGAGTGTTGTTAGGCTGTTCTTGGCTGCCACTTCCCTGTTGTACTTGCACACACGAGAAATTATGATGCGTGGTGGATTGCTAGGATGCTGAGCGAGTTGTATAAGCAAAGGCTTTCGAATGGTGTCATTTAACCTCTCTTCTCTCTCTCGCTCTGTTTCATCAGGTGATCTTTTTGGAAATTCAACAACCAAAAATTCAGGCCATTCCTCTTGTTGGAGAGTTCCCAGTACTGTTATACCTGGTGTTTGCTGGAGCTTAGCTGCAATCTCAGTCCACCTGCCCACAATCTCTTTTCCAAGAATGAGGTAAAACAGGTCGATGTGTAAGTCTTGTGGCTTGTCTCCACCATATCTTTTCTCAAGCAGCTCTCCAAGTTGATCATTCGCATCAGGGCCAGGCTCAGCCATACTCTGATTTGTGTGTACACTGTATTGCTCAATTCCTATTGTGTTTACAAAGTTGAGCCACATTGATTCACATATATTATGGTCAAAATAGGAGTATGTCTACGTAATCACCCCTATACTTGGCTCACTCATACATAGCTGTGTAACCATGACAACACTTTGGCATGGTGTATGCTAATTCAGGGTGTATGTTTAGTGTGTATGTATGTATGTATGTTGTGTACACAGTCATGTACACCTGCAGACCCTCATGATATGCATAGATGACCCGTCTTATTGATTCACAACATAACAGCTATAATTTTCAGACTTGTTACAAGTTGGGCATATTATTTTATATGTATCAGGCAGTTGTTTTGCCTGATTACACCTGTAGCAAATAAAAACTGACTGTTTAAGTATTCATAGTTACAGAGTATTGGTTTGTGAATCAGGGCCATTTTGTAAGGTTGTGATAGTGTTTTAGGGGACCTCTATGTAGTACCTTCAGTGTTCTGGTCACATACTGTACATAGTAATTTTAATCCAATAATGGTGATGGATTTTGTGGGACAGGCCCAGCACTCCTGTTAGTATAAACTTGATTTGCTGGCCACTCAATGGCTATACAAGAAACTAGTATTTCTTCAAGTGGCTGTGTACATACTGTAGACACCAGTCTTTGCACACCCTTCACTTTTTTATATGAATAAGCACCCATACCTCTTTACACTCGCAAATAAGCACTATAGCCATGAGGTGCAGTCTAATGGTGGTGTTTAGCCTCTCCTCTCTTTCACGCTCAGTCTCATTTTCTTTAAGTTTCCAATCAATAGTTCTGCCCATTCAGTCTTAAAATGATCCCAAAATCCAATATCTGGTATCTTCTTAATTAAATCATTTATTCCTGCCCGTTTGTGTATGTCTTTTTCTCCAATAATGAGGTAAAAGTAGCCAATGTGGCAATTCTGTGACTTGGGCTTCTTATACTCGCGCTCAAGGATTTGCTCATTCTCATCAAAGATTTCTCCATCCTGAATGTCATCAATGTCCATGATACATGCACCTTAATTGGGTCCACTCAACAAGTTTGATACATGCACCTTAATTGGGTCCACTCAACCATGCATCTCGTGGACCCAATTAAGGTGCATGTATCATATACTTGTAGTATAATGCATAATTTATGGTCACAAACAAATGCAACTAACCTTGCCATACCTATAGGATAAATTTGGTAATTTAGATTTCTTGTGATATTTTGACTGACAAATTGTAACTAGCTTCAGAGTGCTTTTTGTGGACTAACATTGTTTCCCTACATATTGGTGTACATGTATTTGCAAGCTCGTGTGAACAAAATTGTAACTTGATTGAATATACAATTTATGGTCACAAACAAATGCAACCAATTACTTTACCCTTGCCACATATACATAAATGCATGTTAGGAGATGGTTATGTTTTACATTTTGGCTAATATATGTAATTCTCTTTTTGAAATTGTAGTAACTAGCTAGTTGTCTGTTGTGGTAACATGCATTATTTCAGATAGTCCACATTTTTGAGTTGTTCGGCCACTCCCCTCTTCCATCCTCTGGGAGGATGTTCATCTCACCTTTCTCTTCTGCCACAGGCAGGAGATTAGTGTGGAAATCGGCATAGTTGAATATTTTTGGTAAAGGGTCACTAGAATTGTATATGACAATTTGACAGTATACTTGTAAAGGGTCTTTCATCTACAAGTATAACTACAGAAGTGGGCTACACTGTTCAGTAACTACATGCACAACTAATATTACATGTTTACATACTTACAAATACGCGTGAACAAAATGTAGACAAGTTTCTACTTGTTGTGATGGCTTTAGCTTGATTAAGCCTTCTTTTAGATGTTGTCGAACTTCAGTACTAAGCTGCCATTCCCTTTCTCGTTCTTACTCAAATTGGGAAATTCCCAATGAGTGTAAGTGGCCAGGTACCGTCAGGTGTCACAAGCTTCCACACCTTCCTAAGACTTGTCATAAATGGCAACAGTGTGGATGTAATAACAATGCAGGTGGTTAAGTAATGAGCAGCTATACAACTGTTTGGATTGGTAAAGGGTTGTCAGCATTACTTTTAGTTTTGTGTACTTGGTAAAGGATCATCAAAATTACTTGAGATAAATAGACTTTGTACAAGTTTAAGTGTAGAAGGTAGACTGCACTATTTCTGCTTACACTGTATATATGTTCTAATAGTTCAGTAGCTACAGGTTGTACATGTATTACATGTTTGCATACTTTCAAACACGTGTGAACAAAATGTAGACAAGTTTCTATGCCGAATCAATTTGTTGCGATGGCTTATAGCTTAATAAGCCTTCTATTTCAGTTTTTAGAGGTAGTCGAACTTCAGTATTGAGTCGCCATTCCCTTTCTCGTTCTGACTCAAATTGTTTCTTTGGAAAATGTCCAATGAGTGTAAGTGGCCAGGAACCCTCAGGTGTCACAAGCTTCAACACTTTCCTAAGGCTCATCATAAATGGTAATTCTGTTGTTAGTACCACTGGTCTGATAAACAGATATACAGAAGTAGTCCAAGTGTTGATCACAAGGATTGGTAAGAGCTGTTTCAACATCGAGTGTTGTTAAGCTGTTCTTGGCTACTACAGCCTTGTTGTACTCGCATACACGACCAATGATAATACATGGTGGTGGATTGCTAGGATCCTGAAAATTTAGTCGAAACTTTTACTAGTTGGCTTGCATGAAAATTTGCACCTACAAAGATTATATGGTACGAGTTTGTTTATAGATTGTTACTAGTAGTTGCTCAAAAGAGATAGAGTATTAGCCTAAGGGTAGTAAATGTACCATGCAACACCTACAGTATGTATTAGAAAGGTATGCATCACTGGAAGCAGGTTATATACATATGCACTTGTATCATAAGCACGGGAGTGCTTATAGTAGGACTGAGCCGGATTCCAGGAAAACACCCCCTCTGGATCACAGCTCATGAGGACTCCACACAGCTTTTGAGTTGATTTTTGTATTTAGCATGTCAACTTTGCCGTGTATATCAAAAATGAAGTCAATTGAGTCATGTGTGAAAAAGTTACAACTTGCTGAAAAACTGTATTTTGGGCCATTTTGTTCATTTTCTCAGTTTGTTCAGTCAGGTTATCTCGAAAACCAGATAAAACTGCAGCATAAAAATCATACCATCTGACTCCACGTAGCTGTCAGCATGTCCAAAACTCAGTGCTTTTTCAATATAGTCAAGCACTATCTACAGTGCTTGACGGACACATATGGAGCTTAACAAGAGCTACCTCACCATGACTTCTATTAAAAGACATGCGCATACGATCGTTTCCAGGCAACAAGAGCATCTCTAAATATTGCACACCGTCACGAACTATAGCCACATCATGCATTAAGCCGCCCTCAAGTAGAAGGAATCAACGAGAACAACTCGACTATCGAGCTAGTGTGAGCGAACACTGATGTAGAAGCACGAACGAGCATACTGTGGTAGATACTAATGTATGGCTTACTAGCTATAGTTTTATAGATCAGGACCAAGTCGCAGAGTCATCTCCACGGTGCTGGCAGTCCAGTTTCAGCTAAATACTGCTAGCTAAGGTTAGCTCTGGCAGTACCAGGTTGCATTCAGTGTCACTGGCTCCATGACCCAGCCAAGTTTTAGTCTTAGACTAGTTCAACAGCTAGTGATGGGACTCCAAGTGTTACAGGACCACCCTCCATCATTTTAGCTCACGGTTAGTACTATCAGCTATAGCTAGCTTGTGGAAATTTGGGATATGCAAAACACTGCTTTCAATTTTGTTGTCCCTCGACTCACCACACCACTAGCCCTATTCCTCTTCTAGCTACAAAGCTTTAGTCAGTACTGAGTAGTGGGAGACTTCGTTATCATTAGAATCCTAGTATACAAGAAGTATGTTACCTATACTTTTTTTTTTACCATCCCTTTAGTTCATTTCGGCTGGACCGTCTTAATAATCTTTGTAGACTGTGAACATGTTAGAAAAAATACAGAGGAGCTGTGTACATGTAAGTCTGAGTGACACTGAGACTCTGGACCAGAGTGATACACCTATCACTGTAACAGAATTTCGACTAGTATACTGAGGCTGTGCCTCCTGTTTCCACTAGCTGCCTTTTACCATCAATTCTTTCAATGGCTGCAGCTTGTAGCAAGTGACATTCTTGGTCCATAATCTCTGTAGTATGATGATGTCGGTGAATGAGCTGAACTCAGTTGAAAAAAGTGTAGAAACAAGTGAAAAAAACATTTCTCAGTACTACTCCCCCTTTGTTCCTACAAGGAAATTAAGATCATCAGTCAAGATGGTAATGCATAGTGTTGGTATGGCTCAGCCTTTGCCAAGTCCAAAATTACACTGAGAGCAAAGCCTATCAATTGGAGGTAGCTAGAATGGGCCAAGCAGTGCCTAAGACTTAAAAGTGGGGGAATAGTCATTAGTGTGTCACTGTATGCGAGCAGGAACTTGAAGTATACTTGCAATTTTGAATACTCGCTTAGTGTACCCATTAATTATACACACATAGCATCATAATTATCTTGTTCCCTTCCTTTTAGGTGCGTCAACTCACTCAGTCCTACGTACTTTCTCTGCATTTTTTGGGAAATGTTTTTTTCACTTGTATATAAATTATATTGCTCACAAGGAAAACATTTGAACCATAAGTTTTGTTGGGGGTATTTTGCTAGATCAAAACAAACAACATTTATACACCGTGTATGTATGTACAGTTGTTGTCCAACTATTGCATGTAATATACTACACAGACTATATGAAACAGATCTTTCTAATGGTGCTATGTATCTGATCTAGTGTCATAGTACTTACAAGCACGTGTTATTAGAACGTGTACAGTTGGCTTTGTTTTAAATGTACTTCCTTGGGTAGCATGAGCTAGCAGATGTTTCAGCTTCCCAATGAAAGGAATTCGAACATCTTCATTCAGTCGGCTCTCTCTTTCACGCTCAGACATTTGCTTTGGGAAAAAACCAAAAAATGTCCCTGGCCAAGTTTCTCGAGATTCAACTAGTCTCCATTCCCCTGGAAGATCCTTGAGTATTAATAGAGCCATATCATCAATTCCTATGCATTTAGTTGGTTTATCCTGCGATAATACTTCCATTTTATTATACAGTATGCCATCTTGGTCTGCTTTAACAAAGAGATAGAAGTAATCAATTTGATTATTTCCATGGTTATTATATGCACTATCAAGTACCTTCCCAATTCTCTCTGTTGTCATTGACTCTTCTCTACTAAACTCTGAGTACAGGCAAGCTCGGCTGAACATGACATGGATAGCTGGAGGTGTGGTTGTTATAGAGAGCCAGAGTTCTTTCAACTCTTTTTTCAAAGTATCACGTTTTTCAGTGAACATTTTCTCTTGCTCCCGAAGACTCATTTCCTCTCTGGAATACTTGACTATCAGCAGTCCTTGACCATGCCAGCCAGGAATAACTGCTTTCCAGGATTTTCCCAGTACTGTATGTAATTTGGAGATTACAGCTTGCTCTGACATATTATCGTTGATTTCTCTTCCTAGTCGAACATAGAAATAGTCTATAGGAGTATCAGGGTCTTTATCACCATACTCATTTTCTAAATCTTCACCAATTTCATCAGTTGTCACTGTAGGTGGATCAGTAGCTTGTTTTTCTTCACTAATTTGATCAGTTGCCACTGTGGGTGAACCAGTAGCTTGCGCTTTTTCTAAATCTTTGCCAATTTGATCAGTTGTCACTGTGGGTAGACCAGTAGCTTGCTCTTTTTCTAAACCTTCACCAGTTGTCACTGTAGGTAAACAAGTAGGTTGCCCTGCCATTATTTACTTAGCTATGAGTGGCATTGTATGAAAATATAGTCCAAATTCATTCCTTTTATTGTACTAAAATGTGTTATTCATAGCAGCCCAGATACATAAATATATGTAAACTTCCATACAAGGCTAAAAGAATTTACAGTATGAGCTCCCCCAGAATTGTGAACACATGTATAGTTATACTTACACCTACATGCATTTAGACTGACCCCCTCTTTAACATTTTCCCTATATGGAACAGACCATGCACCCTAATGATATCTTTAACATCTGGTGCATGCATGAGTTATACAGTACAAGGAAATCTTGTTGTCAGGTATACCTAGCCTTTAGACCATGCTGTGTGCTTATAGAACTGACTCCATGGCCTGGGTTTATCATTTTAATTTACAACATGCCATTTATGCCTAAAGATCATCCCTCACTCTATTTGAGGTTTGGCCGATTCTTCCCTTATTCTTGCTGTGCATGCCGATTGTTTCTAATTTCCTTATCCCATGCAGCTTGATTGAGCCAGGCTGTGTAGTTGCTGCTTGTTATAATTATGCTTTTAAAAAATCTTATGGGGTGTATATGTATAAACACTTAATAGCCTGTACATTTGCATTTTCCAAGTCACTTTCAAACCACATCTAGAGGTGGTTTGGCCAACTCGGTTTGGAAACTGCTTCAGGCTGTTTATACTTTGTGCTAAACCAGCTCCTGAAACAGTTTAGATGTGTAGTGTAAAACTGTCTATTTGACCATGGATTACTTCCTTGTTGCATCAGAAAATTATGGTCTTATATGAGTCACGAGCCAGTCTTGACTATTTTGATGTGTGCAGTATCTGCAGCTGCATGTGAAATTTTATGCTATGAATCCACTCTATTTGAAATTTGAACTTTGGGATATTGCCTACTATGTCGTCAGAAGGTCTGGAACAACATATACTGTCATGAATAATGATTTATGATCCCCTAGTCATGAATGGAACCCAATTATGATTATTTTCCTGTGTAATGGAACAAAAACATTGAAATGTTATGTTGGTAGGATTTGCTACTCAAACCAACAAAAAGTACACACACAAGTGTGTGGATGGCTGAACACACTATAGAATCAAGGTAACCAAGACTAGTGCACACATACATAGGCACTAGTCTTGGCTACCCTAATTCTGTAGTGTGTTGAGCCATCTACATCCTTGTTTGTGTGCTTTTTTTGTTGGTTTGAGTATAGCCAATCCTACCAACATAACATTTTCAATGTTTTTGTTTCTTGTTCTTCCATTTTTGCATACTGTGATGACCCATACTGCATGCTGACTGGAAAAGATCATCATCCAATGACCTAAGAATCAACGATAGCCAGCCAGGAGCTGGAGATAAGTTTGGAACCTAAGAACCATAGCCTCAGGACGTGCTGAAGACTTGGTGAACCTGAGTCACCAAAGGGTGAACGTGCACTGGAGCTGAGATATACCATAGGTTGACAATATTTCGCTTGCAATAATTTTCGGAAGTAAACAATTCACACAGCAAATTTTTGCACAAATAGGTAGTTGTAATAATACTTCCTTGCATGGCAAAATATTTCGCATAGTTTAATTTTCGCACGCAACAGCTTATACGAAAATATTCTAACAACGAAAAACTGTCCATCTATGGTATGGACTTTTCGAGTGGCTCATAGTCGTCAAAGAAAAAAAGCTCAGTTTAGGCAGCTAGAAAAGAAGCTTCCTACTTAGAGTGAAGAAACGCTGGTCTTATCACAAGAGCCACCTTCCCTGAACCAAATGTAAGCTTGAGAAGACCTGGGAAGGTCTAACCGAGTGGACACACTGGCAAACAAACCAACTGACTACTCTACCCCTATGCGCATGCGTGCACGGGGTAATAGAAGTAATCAAGTAGTCACTGTGGGTTCTTTTTTGGCCCTGCATATCCCCTGCATATTATAGATGATGATGTGACACTTATTCACTTGTACATGCACAGCAAGGGTTCTTTCCACCTGTCTTTCTTTTGAACTGTTAGTGCACTTTAATTATGCCAGTTGAGTAAGGCTGGTAAAGGGTCATTAGGTACATTAGTGACTATTGAGTTACAACTCACAAACCAGTAGCTGATAAATGATGACTATTTATTTGGTATTTTTACCTTAGTGTTTGCAATACACACATTAATACTTATAAGTAATTGTCAATTCAATGATTGTTGTATGCTGGTACAACGGGTAAGAAATTAGCAAAGAGCTAGATTGGTCCACCCCTTTCTGTTTCATTCTTGTCTGCCTTCCCCCAAGGCCTAAAAGAATGGGAGTGATTAGAATATCAAAGCATGTTTACATCAAAGTAAGTACATAATCCTTCTAGCAAAAACCATGCTGTACATACACTAAGCAGTTTCTATCGGAGCCATTTCTCATTAGTAGCAGTGAATGTATTGTGGCTGTGTGTGGTGTAGTTTGAAGTGGGTGGTATAGAATTAGTCTTTATTATATGTGTATGTTTTTGGTTGTCTATATAGTGTACTGCAGTTATCTATTAGTAGAGTGCTAAGGGATAATTTAGTCAGTTTCCATGTCTTCAGGTGTGTAGAGGCAAGCACGTGTTATTAACACAAGAACCTCTGGCACTGTTTGATCATTCACCCCCCTTGAGTGTTTCTTTAACTCTTCTCCTATTTTTGTCTTGAGTAATCTGCGAACTTCAGCTAGTCTTCGCTCCTTTTCTCGTTCTGTTTCATTACTTGAGGCTTTTTTTTCATATTGTCCATAAAATAATCCTGGCCAATCCTCAACTGGTGTAACTTGTTTCCATTCTCCATGTAACTGTTGGTCTGTTAGTATCTCTCTCAATATAGCGAGAGGGTCACAGCTGAGTCTCTGGTCTGTGACTTTTATACGAACATGAAAAAAGAAGCGGTCAATATGTTCGTCTGTACTTTTGCCAAAGTTATCATTCAATTCTTGCCCGATCTCTTTAGTTGAGATGGTGTCCTTGTGTGTCATGGCTAACACACGTACAATACGTATTGTCACAGTGTCACTATTAGTTTCTTGTTTTCAATGTTGCCCTCAATGGGTGTAATACTAGCTTCCTAGTCTTCAAGTTGTCCCTAATTGAGCCAGGCTGTGTTGTATGTTGCTTCTTATAGTGTACAGGTGTCAATTATCATAAACATGTTTACCCCTCTATTCTATTCATAGCTGTATGTAACCATAACAACCATGCACTCAAATTTGAGCAGACTACTGTGTATGTTAGAGTATCCTCACATGTGTAGTATGTGCACATATTTCTTTACTGGTAGTAGAATTACTATGAGTAACCTCCTCTACTTATGTTGTCATATAGGTTAGAACAATGCAGTCATGAATAGCCTAAATTATGCACAATGGTATTGCTCTCCATGCAAGAGTCATAGAAAATACAATGGACCAATCAGGTTGCTCAGATTTGAGTAAGTATCATGACTTATATGTATGCTTACTGAATCTCATCAGCCAGTAAATTTTGTCCGTGTCAAACCACAAATGTCTCAAGTGCTTAGAGCTCAAATCATGTACATATGTTGTACAGTGAAGTTGTCATAGTTAATGAGTCGCTAACCAA